>JAQFYH010001024.1:0-10502 GCA_034694405.1 Scolopendrellopsis subnuda
AGTTTATGGAAATTGATCAAATATTTACCGAGATTTGCGGGGCCAAAGTTGCCCAAAAAAATGAAACACCCTCTTAAGCATAGCGTATCCGTAAAACGCTAGGAACAATAGGATCAAATAGAGTAGACCTTACGGAGACCTTACGGAGGCTCTGATTCAGAAATCCAATAACTAAACACCGTGTTGCAGGTGTGTCCTGACAAGGACGGGAAACTCCATATGAACCTGATTTGTCCAGTCGATGTCAAAGATCAACCGGAAGGAACTCTGCCAGATCTCCAGTGCACCGAACGAGCTCTCCAGTTCCTCAAAGAAGCAGCAACAAATTCGTCCCGAAGTCCATTCTTTCTGGCTGTTGGTTATCAGAAACCGCACATTCCCTTGAAATATCCAAAGGAGTATAAAAGTGAATAAACGTTTCTTCATGGTAGAAACATTATGGCGATTGGAAATCAACTGATTTGTTGGTTTCCCATATGATTGGCGTCAGCTGTTTGCGAATAATTTTACACATTACACAAATTAATTAGCCATTTCACGTCTTTCAGCTATTAATATTTCTCGCTCAGTACGAGTAGTCGAGTATGTACTACGAGTCGAAGTGCGGTATAATCTTGTAACTTACTCTGAAGTCTCAACCGGAGAGTATTCAAACGGCCTTCCAAGATGTACTGGCTATGTCATAAAATCAAAGAGGTTCTCTTATAACGAAGCTGCAGTCGCTGAGAAGCACACATCTGATCGTTCTAATATAAGTTGTTACACTTACACCAGGAACAACTATTTATCCCTACTTACGAAAAGGATAGCGTGCCTATTTGCCAGTTCAATTTTGATCAGCATCAGATTGTGGAACGAATTGCAACACGCACGTCTACTCTCATGATGGTTTAAAACTTTTTCTCCAGAATCTTCGGCAATTTTAATAAGCAAATAAGAATTGATAAAAATTATTATAATATTTTGATTTAATGCAGATCATACAAATCGAAAACATTGTTTGCAGATTTATACCCGCTGTCTCGGATCGGATTAGCTCCGAACCCGTCGCTACCCAGAGGAATGCCTTCGGTGGCTTACAATCCTTGGACCGATTTACGAGAAAGAGAAGATGTCCAGTCTCTTAATCTTACATTTCCATGGGAACCGCCTCCAAAGATATTCCAGGTAAGAAACTTATAAATTGAAGCAAGAACGATTATTATACGAAGTAAGTAACCCGACCCAGTCTCGTTCGTTAAATGCTGTTGATTTCAAAATGTAAACACGATAATACAGAGTATAAGTATAATCAGCAGAGGTGAATTGCCAAGATTTGGTATAATACAGCGTGTTTTCGATTATCCGGATGTTAGACCGATTCAGATAATCGAAAAATCCGGATAATTAAAATAAAATACTGTCCAAGACTAATTGTAACATTTTTGTTTATTTTCAGCGAAAAATCCGACAAAGCTATTACGCTGCAACCTCTTACGCGGACGATCAGATTGGAATACTGCTGCAGTCCTTGTCCAGCAATGGATTTTGGAACAATACCATAGTTGTTCTATTTGGAGATCACGGTAAGCTCACGAAAACATGCAGCGCAATTGCGGAGAAAGTCCCAGCGCACTGAAGACTTTCAAATTCATGAGTCTTCTTCAGGATACAGACGTCGCGAAAAAGAGAAATCATAATACGGCACTATCAATAAAATACCAAAAGTACCGTAGCGGAGAGCGTGGCGCACTGTCTAGCAAGGTCCAGGAATCTGCTCTGCAAATCACTCATCACAGGTTCGATTCTGGCGCTCTCCGCTAGGACGGTAGAACGGGCTACCGTCTTTAGACCTCGCAACCCGGACCAGTCCCATATAGATTGTTCTGGAGACTGGGACACACAAGTGGCAACCGGGTTATAAAAAATTAAAAATCCCGAAAAAAACAAAAACAGGATATTGTCGGAAGGGCTTGTGGTCGTCACGTGTTGCTGCATTAGTAGGCGTGTCGCATTGAAGAATATGGTCAGTGCTGTATAAACTACATAGTGAGATGCATCGTCTTCTAGTGCTGGTATAAAAGGAAATACGTGACATTCGCAAGCATCTTTCAACGGGATCTTGCAGTAACGTCCTCTCCATCCCCTCCTGGTTTAACGAAATAAAAATTGAAAAAAAAATCACACACAAATTTCATCAAAAGTGTAGAGTTTCTATATTTATCTTTGTGCCTATAGGTTGGTCCCTTGGCGAACACAGCGAGTGGAGCAAATACAGCAATTTCGAAGTTTCTGCTAGCGTTCCGTTTTTGATGAGAGTTCCCGGATTAGCTGGTAAAAAATGCAACAGCTTTAATCACACGTCCGTTTTAGATGAGCAACAGAAAAACAGCTCGTCAGAATTACAACAGCGATTCATAAACGACAAAGATTTGATTGAATTAGTCGATGTTTTTCCAACTTTGGTCGAATTATCGAACTTTCCGAAATTGCCAAAATGTCCTCGTAACGGAACTTCGAATCTTTGCACCGAAGGCACCAGTTTAGTTCCTCTTCTATCGTCCGAAAAATTGTTTGGAAAAGTGAAGACAAGAGCACTATATCAGTATCCGAGACCGGGACTCGAACCTGAGGAAAATAGCGACAAGCCAGTGTTGGCCGAGATAAAAGTTATGGGATACAGTATCAGGACTGATAAATATCGATTTACGGAGTGGATCGATTTTGATCCGAAGCATTGCAAGGGAAATTGGAGTCGGGTGTTTGCTAGAGAACTGTATTTTAGTCAGATGGACCCATTGGAAACTATTAATAGAGCAAACAAGCCAAGATATTCGAGACTAGTGCAGAGGCTGACGGGTAAACTTAGATCAGCATTTAAAGGGATCGCAACACTTTAAAAGAAGAAGACGAAAAACTTGTAAAATAGAAGTGTTGCTTGCGATTCGTTAATTCTGTTATGGCTTCCTTTTTCCTTCGTAAACCAAGTGCGTACTTGCTATTTTATAAGTTACCGGTACATGTAAAACAGGGATTAATCAGGAATAATTGGCGACTCCAAATTTGTTGCTGTGCTGACTCGAGTTATACGGGGTTCCGTTACTCTATACGTATAATGGCTTTACTCTGTTGGCTTTAGTGGCTATAGTGGAGTAAAGCCACTATATTACTCGGCGCGCGCTGCTGTCTGAGCTGCACACGGCACACTATTCTCACAGCGAACTTCGAAGCGTTTGAAATTAAAACGACACGGTACCGCGGGTAAAGAGTGTTTTCGCTCGAAACTCGGCGTTCATGTTCACCAGTCTGTAGTTCTGGGCACCGGCGGCCGGCGCTGTCTGAAAAACTGAAGGTCAGGAAAAAGCGGAATTTTATTTTCGTAAACCAAACTAATTTGTCGTTACTACGTTGCTGCATGCCCCATCACTACGTAGGATTTACGAAATCAAACTGATTGGTCACGAATGGCGCGGTAGGTTTGATTTCGTAAATCATACTTTGTTATGGGGCATGCAGCAAGAATGCAAGATGGTATCGACAATTTAGTTTACGAAATTAAATGTACGGCCATTTCGTGACCAATCAGTTGTTAATTCAGACAGCGACGGCGTGAACTAAAGACTGACCTGAACAGAACGCCCTCTCTGATACGTATAAACTCTGTATAGCGGGAAAACACAAAATCTCTGGGAATCCGTGTAACACGTTAACCAGTATTCTGGGATAAATCCTTAATTACAAATAATTATTGACGCTAATTATTAACTTTCTTGGTTTAAAATTTTCAAGGCATTTTTGCCTATTGATATTCTCAAAGTGTGAAATTGAAATTGTAGACCTAGTAGCTAGTATATTGTTTACCGATATAAAAGAAGGATTCCGAAATTCGAAAGTGTTTCGAATTGCTCAAATCCTGGACACAAAAACAATTCTGTCTAAATAATAAAAGGGCTAACCGCCTATATGCCCATGTTACGCCACTGGGTACAATGTAGAGTTGGCGCTTGAAAAATCTCTAATAAATACCCAATCATCTCATCAATGACAATATGATGTCATAATGACATCATGGGATTGTATTACTACGTAATTCCGTACACGAACACGAAATTATTACCGTCAACGTACGATGTCTTTTTTTTTGTTTGTTAATTTACATCTTACATTTTTTGGCATTTCGGTTCCGTGTCTTACAGAGCAGCATGCTGATCAGTGATCAGTTGATCACGGCTCAATTATTATTACTGTATTACTCTTAATATGCCATATAAATGATGGGGTGGAGGAGGGAGGCGGGTTTGCGGGGTGGTTGAAGATCGAATGATGTATTCTGCTGAATTAATAAATTACTTAGATAATTTTTTTCAAATTGTTTCAGAAATGCAAAGTGCTTCACAACAATGATAATGTGTGTTGCTCCTGTTTTCCAAATTATCTACAGACACCGGATTATCCGTCTTGTACCGTAATTAAGATGCCTTTGAAAGCGGCTGTCTGACCCATCTACTCATATCGCAGAGGAAATTCTCCCCTTTCGCGGCAAACTTTGACCTTTTCTTTCTCTTTATTTTGGAGTTGCGTTGTCTGTCCACCCTTTTCCGTGGGAACAGCATGTTATAAAAGTATCTCTATCATCGCAGGCAAAAGGCTAATTTGTTGTTTCCAAAACAGTTTCGTTCTCTCCCCGGGGTGTTTTAGCTACCGCACACTCCACTTTTGTCAGAATTTCTCGCTAAAGGACATTATCCTGAAATGTTTATTGAAATGGAACCCAAGGCTGTGTATAGGTTCCCCATTCATACGGAAGTGAGAATCGGACAGCTCAATCGTGTTGCTTTGAACCCAACACAGCAGTCGCAATCATTTCCTCAAAACTTAATTTGGCGAGGTAAATAAACTCTTGATATCAACTCTGAAGATTCAGCCAGAAAGGTATACATCTCCCTGGCTGCTGGGATTCACGGAAACAAGCAGAATGCCGCCGGAAAAAGTTGGTAAAACCGTTTGGCAAGTTAAACACGCATGTCCAGTTGACCAGTTTGTATTTCCGGCGGACAAAATTCCGCAATATTTATTTTACAATTTTATTGGAATACGGAGTAAACAGCCCTTGATGGTAACAATATTGCAGCACTACAAAACCACTTTTTGTTTTCGAGTAAGCGATGCTGATATGATGCAATGGATTCTGGGTGATACTGTTCCACTGAGGGTGGAACCGAAGATGCATTAGTCAGTTAGTGATCAGGGGTGGATCGATCCACCCCTGGTACATAGTCCGAAAATCAACGTTCATGTCTTCGGACAAAACGACTTTCAATAAAATCGACGATATAACGACGAAAATATTCGGAAAAATTACGTAATTACAACACTCTACAAAATGTATTCAGATCTAATCAATCCTGCTCAGGAGCTGAGCATAAATATACAACGTACATTGAGGGGTTTCTACGTGTACAAATAAGATTGTGCAGGTTTTTAACACGTAATATGTACAAAGAATTTTTCGCTGCATGCAATGTAGACTCCATGATGATGATCGCAAGCAGCAAGAAAGACAGAAACGCCCTCCCCATACCCTCCTGAACCTTCTGTCGGTTTGACTTTTGATCGCGGAAAGACATGCTTCACGTGTTCGAGATGTTCAGCACTTCAGCTGACTGGTCGCTTCGAAGAATTTGACGAGATTAGCAAAGAATGTTTTGTAACTGGATAAACAGCACGTGGGTAATTTTAAAGCGCCAACAGGCAGGACTAACAAGCTGTTTATACAATTATTATCACTTTTGTTCTTTTTTTTTCCTATTTATAATATTATTGGCGCATTTTCCATTGTTATACGTTGACATCAACATGTCATCGGTTCAAATCCGGATTAGCACGTTCTCTTCAAAAAAACAAAACAAACTGAAATAGTTACAATGTTTATTTCAGCAACAGAGATCGTCAGTGACAAGTAAAAAACTAAAAATACTCTGGAATCTGGATTCTCACCAAACGAATCTCGCTGCAGCGCTGCTGATGCTGAACTTTTAAAATGAGAATAAAATTGTTTTCTGTGTCCTATACAGATGGATTTTAAAAATCATATTTCTTATTCAACAAAATGTGCAACAGCCAGCGAAGGAATAAAAACCTTCATAGCGGGCGAGAAGGAAAGGTTTATACGTGTATTCCTTTGCATTTGCATGCGTTTTGCTGAAAGAAGAAATACTGAAAAAAATGGGAAATTACACCGGTTGTATTTGTTCGTGACTGCACGGTATGCATTTTAATTTTAGTTTTTTTTCCTGGTTATAGTCAGTATAAAATAAAACTAAGACACTTGCGCCATTATGTAAGCATTAAAAATGGATGGTAAAATCCAAACAGCAGTATTTTAGAGTCAAATACAATTTTGTTTATATAAGTTTTAAATTTGGAAACTCTTCTTTAAACCATCAGTTCCCACCTCAAAATTATTTATACTCTGGATTGGTATATAATATGGAGCAACAACAACAACAACAAAAAGTCTATTATACACGGGAATGAATAAATTATAGAGCTAATCTGTCGCATAATCCAAGAACATCCAGATTATTTCTACATATTCCAAATCTCCCATAATTTTATCAGAGACTGTCGACTGTGAAAAAAAAAATGACGCGCGGTATCAGTTAGGCGCGCCATGCTTTTTTATGCGCGGCGGTGGCATATGCAGTGTTCTGTGTCTCACAGAATATTACAGAAAGGTAAGATTTGGATTTTATCTTTACCAGAAGATGGGAGTGTAAACATGAAAAGCTGCGGTCCTGCTGTCTTGCAACCTGTGCTGGATTGGTGGGATATCGCCCATGGCTGTTCAGGTCGTTAAACGTGGAACTTTTTGAATAACTCACGTTTGCTATTATATTTTGAAAAGCTTGCCACTTTTTATACTCTGAAAATAACATGTCAAAAGAAAACCTTTTTCGAGCATTTCTATACGATTCTTCTAAACTCTAATGTTTTATACTGCAGAGTGCGGCTCATCCAAATTAAAAAAAAAAATTAACCCTGAAATAAAACGCGCAAAATATACGGAGTTATAGAGTCGTGGATGTTGTCGTAAAACAATTCGTGTCTATATTACCAGGGGTAGATCTACCCCTGATATTACGGTGAATGTAAGTAAATTAGTAAAGTTAGTTAGTTATATCTGTGCTCTTATATAAACTGATATTAGGCCCTAATTCAGACTGGTTAATTTTATAAACGTAAGATCGACGACTTTTTGTCTAATTCTTGAAGAAAGTTGTGACGAGCCATCGAATACTTTTATGACGTTTGTGACAATCGAATTTGATGTATTTTAAACATAAAACCGAATTTTCACGGTATTTAGTTTTTGTTATTTAGATAAAAATTAGAAACTCAGTCTGTATCACATTTTCTTTTCTTTCATTCAGCGGCGGATTTGCAACGTTTCCTCGCTCGATTATCGTTAGACAATGTGCAAATGCCCCGTATAATGGAGATAATCAATTGGCTTATTTTCACACTCCAGCTAACCCTTTTCTTTTTTGTCTGTTATTTTCAATACAGAAAAGTCACCCAAAATATATCGTAACTTTTTTAAAACCGGAGACGTGGCACCCACCTTCGCCGTGGATAAACAACGACGCGAAGGAGGGACAAAAATAAGAGGTCTAGGTGACGACCCACCACCACCGTCGGCGGTAGGGCTTTGATCTCGTGGCGGCGTCGGGAACCCTCAGATACATATCCTCAGGGGAGGAGCGAATATTTAATCCCACTAACTCACCCCCGAGACCCTGCTAATGACCAGCAGAGTGAATGGGCGGGAATCCTCTGCTCGCTTTGGACTACACCTTTTCTAACTCAGCATCTGCCTCGGAGTGCCGCTGATTGGAGCTGATAGAGCTGACGAGGGGTGGAGCTACGTTTTCAACGCGTCCGGCGGGGTCTGAAAAGACAACAATTTATTGAGTTTGGTTTTCGATTGTCGACATACCGTGTTTGGTGTAACTGATACCCCGCGAGTTGTAAATTGATATCCTACATCGGAGCGTGGACTGGAAATTGTGACAGATCAACTTTTAAATTTGGAGTGTTTTGGAAGACTGTTGCAGAAAGAAGAAGAAGAAGAAGCAGAGGAGTGGAAGTATTTCGAGTGATTCATTTAAGTTTTAAGCCTATAAACCCTGGCTTCCCCGGTATCTCCCAGTGAAAAGTCCCCGGTTCGAGTTAGTAGAAGTGGATCATGCTACTACCAAGCTCAAGAATCGACAGACTCAGCTGCCGGATACGTCGAACCTAGCATGGTCTTGTACTACCATCACGACCCATACAACATGTTCCAAAGTAATCGACATCCCGCGCAGAACTATAACATGGGTTACGGGTACGGAACCCAACAGCAGTACTCGCATCCCGGGACGGCCCAGGTCGGAGAACTCGGTTGTAACCCCCTCTTCGGGGAAACCCTGCAGCAGGCCTGGCAACACGCCCCTGCCATGTATTCCCTGCCGGCTCCCATGCCGGGAGGGTCGCCGGCTTGCCAGCGGGCGTCGGTGCCCTTCGAAGATTGGACCAACGGCCAAGGGCCGCCGTCTTGCGCCCAGGCGACCCACGGAACGTCACAGAGCCCTAGCTGCACCTACCCGGCCCCTTACAAGCTGAATCTAACGAACCAGAGCGGAGCCCTGGCAGCTTCCGGGGAATTGTACAACCACTTGGCGGCTTCGTCCACCCACCATTCGGAAGGGGCATCGCCTTCGGCCGGCCACCATTCTCCGGATTCGGGTTTGGTTTCGAGTGATGGTGTTTCTAGTTCGGACTCGCCCCATCATGTCGTTCCAAATCCCCACCATTTGACCTCCCAGTCTGTCATGTCCCTGACGACCCGACCTGCCCCCTCCAGGAGCCCCTACGAATGGATGAAGAAAGCCTCGTACCAAACCCCTTCAAATACCGGTAAGTTTCCCTTATATCGATTCGTTTTATCTTTCAATCGTAATTATACAAACTGTTTATTTTGATTCGTTTTTATCGCATCAGCAAGAGCTGCAACTTATCAGTCACACACCAGCTCCACTCGACAACTTACTGCTCATATAATACGATTTTTTGATAATTTCGATTTAAATCGTTATTTACCTTATTTTATACGATCATGCACGGTACGAGTCGTACGACAACTCATAAAAATTGAATTCTAAAGCCTGCCTGCAGCCTGTAAAATTATGCTCACGGATACTCTAGGCGAAAACTCCGTAAATTCAACATGTTTTCGTAAACACGTTAAAAAAATCTCCGGGATATATCATCACCTCACGAAGAAACATATCATTTTATTAAAAACAAAAGAAAACACCATATAAAACAGCTTAAAACGCGTAAATATGTGTTGTTTCACTTGTTTGCATCCCGATCATCTGTAAATTCACTAGAATGAATTATTTTTATGGCAGTTTACTTTATGCCCCTGACGGCGACTGAAGAAGTGCCATCTCGAATTCCCCCCTCACACTCAATATTTGTGTGACAATGAGCTTGCTGATGAGCCTTGCACATTCAGTTGCACACAATAATTTATCATTTTATATATCCAGTATAAAATCTTTTTCATTTTGCTTATTAAACGGAATATGAAAAACAATATGGAATGAAATGAAAATAATTGGTGGAAACTGAAAAAAAAAAAAATAATAATAATAATTAAGGATTATGACTCCATAAATTTAAAAATCACGGGAGTAATAAAAAATGTAGAAAATTTTGTGTAAATATTTAAGTGTATCAGGGAAACTTAATTGTGCATAATACGAACAATATTAATAAAAGGCTTAACCGTAAGCAACACTTAATCAGGTGCGATGTAAATATAAGCCTATTTAAACTTACAAATTGGATTACGGTATAATTAGCACCAATAAAGTAATTATATACCGTTATAAGGACTATATACCATGCAGAAGCAAGCGTCACATTGCATAAAAATCTCATTCTCTTTTTACTTGATGAGATAATAATGAATTAAAGCTTTTGCTATTATATTACTGAATTATTATCAGGTCATAACTTATTGCGATGCGGTGCCCATAGAGTAAAGAAGCCTTATATTATCTTCATGTGCGGTAAGGGAATCTCTTTGAAGTTACATATAAATTCAGCACACGATATGATAAAAGGAAGTTTTCATAATAATCAGAATTTTACATTTTTAGCACATCAAGCATAATAAAAATTTTAAGGTCCTATCATGCGAATTATATTTATAAAGCAGCTGCATCAGCACTCAGCAGTCCCATATAAAACCTCCATATTTATAATAAGATATGAGCTTTTATTGACGAATTATCAGAAAAATTTACATCCATCCGCATAATGCAAATTTAACGTAGATCGAAACGATTACAATGATGAGGTATATAGGAACTTTTTTTTTGATGAATTCATTTTGGATGAAATTTAACACAGTGTTAGATAGATATATTTTGATGTTAAATATAAAATTTCAGAATTTTTCACCATCG
>JAQFYH010001025.1:0-10501 GCA_034694405.1 Scolopendrellopsis subnuda
GATGAACGAATAAATGAATGAATGAAATAGATGAACGAATAAATGAATGAATGAAATAGATGAACGAATAAATGAATAAATGAAATATTGATGAAGGAATAAATGAATGAATAAAATTGGTGAAATGAGTGAATGAAATATTGATGAAATGAATGAATGAATTCAATTGGTTAACGAATGAAATGAATGAATGAAATTAGTGAAACGAACGAAATGAATGAATGGCTGAATACGTTACTTTCTTAACTTCTGTACTTATCTTATATACAGAGCCTATATAATTTTCCAAAGAATAGTGGGATAGCAGTAAATTGCACAAGACTACCATCGCAATCTTTTTCTCAAAGTTTTTTTATTCTAACTATCACTTTTCTCTCTCCAAGAGAAACATGAAACGCGAACATCAATTATCGAATACATTTGCGTATAGAAGATAAAAAAAAAAGAACGGGAATGCCTTCAATATATACGCGCGCGCCGCCATATCGTTTGCATTTATACTTATAAGGTAGCTGCACATAACAGTAGATATACATTCGGTTCACTATTTCTGCGAGTCCCAGGGGACGAACTTTCATGCCTGGAAACTCATCAATGCACGGAAAAATGAACAGGTGTCTTTCCCGACCGTCTTTTGTTCGTCGATTCTCCGGAGAACAGTTTACTAGCGAGTACTTCTTTTTTTCCCTCTTTCTTCCAATCGTTTTCTCGAAGCACGTGCTTGATCGCTTCAACTTTTTTTTGTCGCGCTGGAGGGTCGTTATCGGCAAAAGGAGTCTATCCTACCAACAGCTAATATCGGAAAATAAACGCGGGATTTTAAGGGATGGGATGTCATAATAATGCTAACTTACTTTGAAGACTTTTATCTCAACTCTTTTGATCATCGTTTTTTTAATCAGACCTGTCAATTAGATTGCTTTAGAAGTTTTGGACTATTAGACAATGTATAAATTTGATTCTTGTGAAGTGTGAAACTCTAGAAAGAGATATCTCGAGTTTTGTTCCAACCAGGGGCGTAATTACACCTTTTCCTAGGGGGCGAGGACATCATACTCTGTACTTTACGAAATGGATCATTTTTGCGCTGTTTTCAGTGTTTTGATTTCAAATTTTCTTTGTTTACACTGTTTTTCAATTTTACGAGTATCTTTCTTCTTGGTTTGTTGATTTTTCAAAAGTCAACTTCCCCTTTCCCCATGATTCCCAAGTTTTCGCGTTCTTCCCCCGATTCAAACAAGTTGTTCAAAGTAACTTTATTTACCCGAAAAAAATTCCAATACTTTCTAATATAAAATTATTTTTCTTTGACCCAACATCGTAGATTTTAAATCAGCTCAAATTTACTATTTGCTGCATCGCCCCGATGGAATTGAATCCAAAAAAGCTTTTTATTGTATCTTCAGCAACAACCAAAAGATTTTTTTTTATATAAAACACATTCAACTGCGCCTTCGATTATAGGGTTTTACTAGCAAAATTGATGTATCCATCCAATACGGTCTTTTTTTTCTCTCTCCCTTTGCACGATACATTCTTTTGTATTTTTCTATCTATCTCTCGCTTTGTCTGCTTTCATTCTCCGGCTTGACTACGATCATCAATCCATTTACTCTTCGTGTTTGGATTGGTTTTTATTGTTATCCTTTTTTTCTTCTCTATCTTTGAAGTTATTCAATACGAATGAAAGGTTAAAACAGTTCCAACTACAACTTGATCGACCATTAGGACTATACGATCGACCTTATGGTGTATTCTGCGAACGCAGAATATGGTTTATAGATCATTGTTGGGCGCGGCAGCTATATTGTTATGTCGGATCAATATGGATTTTTGTATGGTTTCAAAAGAAAAATTCTCCGATACAGTTTCCTGAAAAACGACTTTGTAATTGGATTTCATCGAAACAATCGTTTAAATCTTTATTTTAAAAAGTAACAAAATGCTGAACTATTAACTTTTTTTTAACTTTTCAAATTACAAAGTCACAGGAATTACATACCTAGTTTCACTGACTTAAATTAAAGTCTGTTCGAAAATTAAAGGCCCCTGAAGTTAAAGTTAAAATACTAATAGCTCTGGTATTCCTTAAGATATTTCAGCATACTATGTCTTGAATTTTTCGTAATTTTTAGTGCTACAATTCAAGCTATAGCAGGTCGAATTATCTTAAGGAATACCAGAGCTATTAGCATTTTAACTTTAACTCCAGGGGCCTTTAATTTTCGAGCAGACTTTAATCATAACAGTGTCCCAGGTCGAAATTCCCGTAGAATATTTTTAACGGGTTTAATGGTTTTCCCAGACCAATGCGGCTTATCGTCCTTGCAGATAGCGAGTTCATTGTTTGGTGTTTATCCTCCTCGAAGTGATGAGTGACCTCTCGAAACCATAAAGTTTAAATTTTTGTTAGGTTATTGCTGTAAACTCCTATAAACATAATAATAGTTCAGTACATTCAAGAGATGGACCAGCCTATATGGGGTTCTAACTTGGGACTTCCGTCTAGCTCCAACCACAACCCACAAGGCGAAAATATGTATAGATCGTGATAATCATGGATCGCGGCACACACTTACTATGCTACTGTTAAGTTGGGTTTTCACAGAGTCTGGTAGTGTTTCTTTTTGTTGCTTTGACTAATCACAATACTGGTAACGTCTGGGTCGGTCGGAGTCCAGCTAATCAGAGTGGTAAACGCAATCAAATGCAACGAAACCAGACTTGTTGAAAACCGACCATAAACTGATCATCCGTTTCCGGTGGGGAGAACCGAAAACGTGAGTTCTGATTAACGGAAACAGATATTAGTTTTACATTTTAAACTATACGTGTGCTCAGCGATCCATGGTATATTGACTATTGGGTTGCTAGCTCTTTTACACACGCACAATCTATACCTCCTTTCTCATTGAATTCAAATTTTTATCGCTTCCTACCGTTGTTTATAAAAAATTTAAATTTAATGTTGCTTATTCATTCTATTCCTGAATCGTCGAAGAATCATTTACTTATCATAATTTTTACATTTTTAAATCTAATTTTGCTCGATTATAACGGGAAAGATAGGAAACTTTCCCCCGGTAAAAGCGATCATTGCGGAGAAAAGGAGAACTAGCCACCTGTCAATTTCTCTCATAGGACGGCTGTAGCAAAGCAGGCTAGGAGAGGAGGTGCATGTAGGTTTAGATATACGTTTCCTTGGTGTCATAGGGGTCCTGGGTATCCAAGGGTTCTGGTATACAAGGGTATCCTAGGCTAACTGTAATCTGTTTTGTGTAGTACTAAACCAATCAATGCTAACCTTTACCGCACTAGAGAACTGATCGATTCCTTAAACTTAATTATTAATTTGTTTATCTACACTCGTGAGCAAATGTTTGATTTGGCATAAAGAATGACTGTAACATGCGACCGGGCATTAATTAATTAACAGCATGTCAGCATGTAACATAGCGAAATTTTGATTGTGGATTTTTAACCAGGACATAAAGTAGCCAATCAGAAGCTCTAACAATTTCTGTATAATAAGTTCCAAACCGACGAATATAATGAAAGTTGCGCAATACTGAAATATTCAATACGACCGTCGATTTCTTTTAAGCTTAATATATTATTAATGTCAAGAATAAAAAGTTTTATGAAAACAGCACAGCAGAAAAAGTACTGTACAGTGCGCCAAAAAAGTATACGGTATATATGCGGCAATAACTTGTATTTTAAACCAGCGTACAGTATACAGCGTACAGTATACAGCGTACAGTGTACTCATACATACAAAAACACGCGCTTGCTTGCTTGCTCTCTATTCCTTTTTGCACCGGGAGACAGGGAGATTAAAGACTAAATGTAATTTAAAATTACCCACTTACTTAAAATACAGTTTAAATAGTTGAATGTTTACAATATACAACATATTGTATTATTTCAAATAAGGAAACTGTTTTTTTTTTTAAAAATGACGCTTTTCCATCATCTGGCGGGAGGTGCGGGAAGTGCGCTAATTCACGGCGTTTGGGGCAGCGTGTATTTCTATATATATATTGCACGTCAAATGGACAATTATCAAATATTTTTCAGTTAACATTCTCCAATTTTAATGATTTTTGGCAGGGAGACAGACACACATGAGTCATGTGACATGACCTATAGGCTATAGCATATTACAAAAGTTCAGGTCGCAGTTAAGTAATTAGGTCCAGAGAATAAAGATTATTATTGGACAATAATGGTCAATATTTAGATATGGTGCATAGCCTAACCTAGCTACATTTTATCATTAGTAACAGAGCTACGGGTATTCAACAAAATTTGGCACCAGATGGTATTTTTAATATTTAATTTTTAAATTATTAAATTAAAAGTAAAGCCGCTCGGTATCCTTTATATTAATAGAAAGACTGACCATTCTCCCAGTCTTATAATGCCGTAAATAGGCTTTTAGTTGAAACGAATATATAATTTTAAACAAAATAATCAATTGATATTTCGGGCTCTTGCAGAGCCCATCGTCAGAAAATAAACATACAACCAAGGTTTCAAAAAGATTGGCCTGATAAATAATTGTTTTAAAATTAACATATTTAAAGGCTTGAGAAGATAAAAACACTGGTCCGATAGATCCGTGAGGATGCATAAAATTATAAAACTTAAAATTAACATAGAATACGATGAAACGTTACAGGAAAGATTAATCTAATATTACTGAAAAAAGTGGTTGGTTTTATAATTTCAGGAAAAGTGTTTAACCTAGGCATACTGGATGAGAAAAAGCTGTCTCCTGAAACTGAGAAAATGGTAGACAACAGCGGATTGGAACATGAACGAAGGATCATCCTAAGTGACTGCTCGTATAGTAAGTATGATTCACAGTAGGCATAAAGTTTAAATTTTAGTAGCTGGACTTATTATTTTATTTTCTCTTCCAATTGTTGAAACATACGCAAGAAGACTTGAAAATCTGCTTCGTATAATACAAGGTGCATTTTAATTGGACCCCCCCCCCCCCAGGGCATGGAGTATACATCAAATTTCTCCATGTGCTTCTGCCTCAACGTTAAGAGAAAAATGGTTCACACATGCAATGAAAAATTCCTGGAAATGATCAGAAAACTATTTAAAGTCACAAATTCAGCGTCATTCAGTTACTCGTGTTCCTGAAAGCAGCCAATCGGATCTCAAGGATTGCACTTCCTACCTACAGCAGAAACTAATGATTTAAAATATAAAAATAAAGTACCTAAACTAAAGAAAGGTCTTTTTTTTTCAGTGGAACTGGAGACATTGTTTCTTCGATCTTTTCCAGAAACTGTTACTTACAGGAGAGAAATGAAGTTTAGAAATGATACCTTGCAGGTCACACACATTCCTTGCCTATTATTCTAAATAAACATTACCATGTAATTCTGAAGTATAATTAGATTTAACTGTTGTGTTTAAAAGGTGAACGATTTCTTGAGACAACTGCAGAATGAAAGTGACCACAACACAACCGTTTTCGTCTTCATAAAACCAAATTCGGTTGACAAACTTCTGCAAGAGGTTGGTCTGAAATTTTTCCACTTCTACACAATGTAACCAATGTTAATTTCTGTGAAACGAATCAAACAAATCTCGAGGACAAATGGAAACTATTACACGTACATTTAATTAGCTAATATTTAATATTTGTCCTTAAATAAGCTTAGAATATATAATCATAACAAGCTGGAAAATCAAACTTAAATCTATTTGAAGTAGAATGTATTGTGTGTAGAAAAGTTTTAAAAGTATTTCAGAAGAATATAACCCTTAAATGGACAACGCGATTCCAAATATTCGATTTTATTAAACGATTTTATTTTTTATCGTAAAACTAGTTGCATTATTATCTCTATTACGATTGCAGAAATTAGTTTATTACGGCTGCTTAGTCCAACTAATGATCGATTAATTCCGCTATATATCGGTATTACAATATCGATTCGTGCCACCGTGGGAACGCAACGCAGCGTCTCTCTATCGACATGACGCTGATAGTGATTATCGATTTTTATAGGTTTTGTGGTTACACGAAACCCCGGTTGTACTATGCACATTTAAGCACGACTAATTATAACTTTTTAGATCATTGAGAATGGGCTGACTGTGAAGACCATGTTCTACCGTTTTATCGCAGCCGACAAAACCCATGTCAAGAAATTTCTCAAATCGAAAGGGACCGCCAGATTTCTTCAATTTCAACTCTACACCATCAACAAGGTCTCAATTTATAACATAGAAAATATTGTTTATGAAATAATCATACATAACAGTTAAAGAGAGAGAGATGGCACATCGGCTAAACCTCGTTTTACATGTTGATATTTGTTTCATTGATGAGCAATATCCACCCAAAGATTTAACTATTCAGATTTTTAAAAAGTCGATGCGATATTTTGCGATAACAAGGTAGTACCTCAGAGGGAGAAAGAAGCGGAGACAGATCCAAAGAGAAAGAGAGCACGATTGTTAGAACAAAGCGCTAAAACTTCGCTCGCTCTCTCACAGGAGAAAATTGCCCGTGGACCAATGAGGTGGTTGCTTTCTCTCTTTAAACAATAGTCCACTGCAGACCGCCGCAGGGATGCCTACGTTTTTTAGAGAACTTGTTCTATTTAAATAGTGGTAAAATATTTTATTTAATAGTTTTTTTTATTTTTCAACTTAAAATTAAACAGAAAAGTGGAAGATTTTTTCAAAAATTATTCTATTCAACTCAATCCCAGTTTCAATCTAATTACATAACAGTTAAATTGTCTAAGATAAAGCAAAATGTAAAACTGTATATTGATTAATTATTTTATTTTTTTTTAATTTATTGGTTAAAATTACACACAATTTCTTTCAGAAAAAAAAACTATCTTAGATTAAAAGTCTATGATGCCCCTTTTATGTTTCTAAAGTAACAAACTTTGTGTAATTTTAAATAATAACTTAAGTTAAAAAAATGAAATAATTAATCAATTAATCAGCTGTCGATTGCAGATTGTAGTTATTAACCTCCATCCTGCAATCGACAGTTTCATTAAACAAATATATCTTGTGCATTTTTAATTAATTCAGACGGACCCTGTAATTGGTTTGAAATTAAAAGTAATGAAAGTGGCAATTGAGAATCAAGTGTGTAAAGTACAATTCATGACGCCTTCTTCGGATACATTTTACCGGACTCTTAAGTCTATGTCATACTCCGCATATGTCGTACAACCAAAAGACAAACGTCTGATGTACACATGGATGCTCTACCCAGTAAGTTTCGAGTATTCAGGCTAAAATTTTCTTAGAATGTAATTTTTCTCTTAATTGAAGCATGTTGCAAGTAGGCTAGAAACAGTGTAATTGAAAAAAAACCCTATCCAATATATGATAAAACCAATGTCATAGTGCATGTGAATTTATTTCATGATAATATCATACTTTTTTCTGGATATTATAGTTTTAGCTTTTAGGAATTTTCTAAAATTCGCAATAGTTTATTGATCTGTATCCCGAACATAATCTCATCAAAATCTTGAACACCGAAACACTTTCAAAATCATTTTAATCCGGTGATTTTAACTCTTCGCTGGATTGAGGATGGTTTCCAAGTAGATGCTGAAGTCAGAAGTTAAGACCAGAGAGATATGTTGGGAGGTGGTAAGAAGTGATATGCACGATTGTGGGGTTAAGGAGGACAAAGAACGGGATATATTATTAGGGAAAGTAAAGAATCCAAACACCCGACTCCAGATAACTGGAAGACAGAGTCGCAAAACCCTTCATAGTGCAAACTAATATGTCTTACTGATTTCAGAGAGACTACAAGAACAAAACTGCGAACACGTATGTGTGTATATCTGAACTGGGGACCCTAATTGAGGACGAATTTTTCAGAAAATCAGGCTACAGGAGGTAAGTGAATAATTCGCTTCATCTCTTAACCCTAGAACTTTTGACATATTTTTCATACGTTATATACTGACACGGTTCCACGCGGACCTATGTCAGTCTTAGAAAAGTATATTTATTTTATAATATTGTATTCTGTTCTTTTATAGAATAAAGAAATTAAACAGTAAAGAGGATTCAATCAATAATTTTATCACAGTAAGAATATTTATTTCTTTACTTCATAGCCAATATGGTGTCATACATCAGCCTATATCATTTCAGGAAAATCATATTCTTACAAAATAGTTCATTTAAATTCGCTATGGGTATCTGACTATGTCTAGTCAGAAATAAAACGAAGTAAACAAGCAGCCTGGGCAACATTCAACCGCATAAAAACCACCATCACAAACCAACAACTCGATATGAGAATTCGCGCAAACCTTTGCAACACTCATGTCCTTCCTGCACTGACCTACGGTTGCAAAACCAGGAACACCACACAAAAAGAAGAAATCTCCCTTCGAACCACCCACAGTGCTATCGAACGCCGCATATGCAACATCAGCAAAGTTCAAGACATCAGGAGCACAGAAGTAAGGAAAACTGTCAAATAAAAGATGTCATCCAAGCTATAGGAAAGCAAGAGAAAATGGGCAGGGCATATTGCTAGACAAACAGACAACCGATGGACTTCCAGAGGGACAAATTGGTACCCGAGAAAGGGTAAGCGAAGACCAGGAAGAACCTCTACAAGATGGGAGGACCCCCTAAACAAAATTAAAGGTAAAAAAAAAGAAGGATCGCCCAAGATCGGGCTGGCTGGGAGCTTTCCGACCTGCATCTATTTCGCAACCATAGATGAATTCACAAGTCCATCAAAAAGAATCAAAGAAAAATTGGTATCAATGCCAGTAGTTCATAGTACCTTGCACCAGCTATATTTACCACAAAC
Source organism: Scolopendrellopsis subnuda (assembly GCA_034694405.1). NCBI lineage: Eukaryota > Metazoa > Arthropoda > Symphyla > Scolopendrellidae > Scolopendrellopsis > Scolopendrellopsis subnuda. Next base: position 8,846 of record JAQFYH010001025.1, read on the forward strand.
TATCAATATTGTTTTAACTGTTGAAAATATTAAACTAATCCTTTCAATACAATATTACTTTCTAATAAGTACGAGTATATGCTTCGTGTTACTTCGGAAAACATTTCGGAAAGAATAGAATCGAAACACCGATTCTCGTTAGGGGGTGTGTCTGTGGCATTCTCATTTTTGAAAAGTTTGTTTGTGTCAGGTATTTGTCAAAATACGCATTGGTTTAGAGGACAATGTTGCCCAGCATGTCGGAGCAGACAAGTTGGAAAAACATTTAATATTTTGTCATTGCGTACAGCAATACAATATGTTTATGGTAGAGTTCATTTTTCGCTTAAAGCTGCCCCAGGAAATTCTGACAGATGGGTTTGTAACTGCTTTTTCCATCTAACCAATTGACCTTGGCCGCTGTCACTACTATGCTTTGTTAAAATTGCGAAAATTAACTTCCTCGGGGGCTATTTTAAACAGTGTGGAGTTTGGACGTCCAAAACCGGTTTTGGACAGGGAAAAACCGGTAAAAACCGTCCAAAAGTGTCCAATACTTATAACGCAGGAAAATACAGAACTTTTCAGAGCCATCGGAAATCAGAAAACACAATATATCCAGTGGCTAATTCCAATGGTAATTTCCCACTGGTATTGTTACTTATTATAAATTACCATGGTAAAATACTTCTCATTGACTCGTCGCGTATTGATTGTAACTCGTAGTTGCCTAAATAATAAACGTTGTCTGAATTTGAATTAGCTTACTAGTTTTTCATATTTATAGTGTTTTATTGAGGAATTAAGGTTACCTGAATAATTGTTTCCATTTTCAGACAATTCAGATCTCATTTTCTCCCTAACTAGCATGTGGTTTACCTTATTCTCACACTAACTAGAGTATACTCTCCCACCAAATACTCATTCGGTACAATGAAACTTTTTCGCGATCACTAGCTCCACAACCATAATTTTTATAATCCTTCTGGTAATGATAAAATCGTCCTTAGCCTTCCTTATGTCTGTGAAGCTCTGAGCCGTCGTATAAGGCGCATCATTTCGAAGTTACCGTTCCCTATTCGTTTGGTCGAGAGATCTCCCCCTACTCTTCGCTCCCTTTTAGTCCGGTCTGCTTTCACCAAAGCTACTTGCCCCGTTCTTAATTCCAAGTACACCTGCCCTGCTTGTGTGGCTGGCCTTCGGAACCAGTGCACCTTTAAGAAGGTCGTGCATCGGATCGACTTTAATGTTTGCCAGGAATCGTATGTTGGTGAAAGTCATCGCCCCATTCGGGAACGTGTTCGCGAACACGTTATTGCTGCCTTAGCTGCCACTACCAGTGATGGTGCCCATAGTTCCTCTGCCGGGTCACCATGGTTCGACCACTTTCATGCGGAGCATCCTTCCTGGAAAGCTACTCAATCCTCTCCGTCTCCTCTTAGAACTTCGATTCTCTACCGTGCCAAGGACGCCGCCGGTAGGAAGATCGCCGAAGCTTTGATCATTAAAAAACTGTCTCCAAAGTTGAACACCCAGAAAAACTAATATTAGGAACATGGTCAGTAATTCTAGACAGACACAAAATCCTATGTTTTTGTACGGAAAGTGTTTTAATTGGGTAGCCCCTCCCCAAATTTGAAATTTTGGGTTTTTCGATTTTTCCTGGAAAATAGACCC
>JAQFYH010001026.1:0-10500 GCA_034694405.1 Scolopendrellopsis subnuda
CGGAGTCCTCCTACTCCAGATGGTCGGGAGAAAACTCTAGAAGGTCAACAAATTTTTCCCCCACCGGGGCTCGAACCGGGGCTCGTCACGAAGTAAGTCTTAAAATTCCGTCTAGACTGACTGAAAACTCCAAATCAAGTTCATTTCTATAAAGTATAAAACGAACGGACACGGCGAACGTAAAACTGCCTGGATTTTGTCAAATTTCATTTTTCTTGATTGCCAAACCTCGTTGGATAAATACATTTGTAATGTAAGAAAAGACGACTTACACCCTGTTTCAAGGCTCTGTTCGCGTGTTCAGCCACTTCTCGCATGATTGATAACGCAACTGAAAAACAACAAATATTAATTAATTTTCCACGGAAAGATTCGCTCATTTTTTCCAACGTTTTTAATAATATTTTTTACCTTCCGTTTGTTTCTTTTCCGACGAATCTTCGGGCAGCCGTCGAAGGTAATCTGCGGAAAATGAACAAGCTCATCAGGAAAAAAAAAAAAAAACTTTAGCACGTCAATTTTTCTTTCCTATCGGAAATTCCCATCGATGTAAGTTGTTAACAGTATTTTTTGACGATAGGGTACACGCTCTAAAACCAGCTATGAAATAGTTCAGGCATTTGAGCAAACGATCTAGTGGACAGAAAGCATGATAACCACTCTCCCCCACTATCAACAGTTTTGTCTTTTGTGGGAAAGTTTCTGCGAGCGAAGAAGGAGAAGACTAAAGTCTCGTTCACAGCGCCCACGTACGTCATTATCCAAAAGAAAATTACGAAGCGCATGAAGTAAAGTGAATAAAGTCAGGGATTATCGTAAATTTCTACCCTTGCAATATTCTAACCAATTTGTTCGAATAAAAGCAAACAATACTCGCTCGTACCTTCTAATAGTAACCTGTATTGTGGAATCCTCTGTACAGGTTTTAACATGTAGTGTTTCAACGCGAGTCGTTTACATCGGTCGCTAGCCTGAAAAACAAACGAAAATTTGTTTAAGAAATTTGATTTGTTCAGATATTTCTGAACTAGAAAAAAAAATGTGTTTACCTCAAATTCCCTCACAATTTGAGCAAACTGTGGGTATTTGATCAAGGCATCTTCCAGCATGAACATGAGCGATTCAAAATCGCGAATGTAGCTGGTGTAAAGTTTTAAAAATGGGCCCTTTTTTACGATAACGTCTGCGATTTCGGATTTCGAATCCCTACGGAAGAAAAAAAACAAAAATGTTAGAAATTAATAAAGCATTCAGTTAGTGATTTTCCTCATTCGATTCACTACGAAGCGATTTCGTACCAGTCCGCGATGCGAGCTTCCAAATCGGCTAATAGCTCTTGATTCAGATTCTGAAGTTGGGGAAGATAGCAAAGGATCTGGTTCAAAACACCGTCAGGTACCAACGGATTTCCCAATTTCTGTCTCCCTTCTTCTATAGCTTGCCTGAAATCCTGCAATTTACAAGTACAAATTAATAATTCGCCTGGGGAGTGATGACGTTGATATCATGGCTGCCACCAAAGCTGGGCACAAACATTGCACTCGTGCTGTGTTAGAGGGCCCAAAATGGTTTTTCGTTTATAACTCATCTATATTTTTGGAAAGGGGAAAAGAAGTAGAATAAGATGGAATCATTAAAACGGAAGTTTTCGAAAATTCGTAGCATTAACTTTTTGGAAGAAAAATGTGAACTTTTTTCCTAATTTACCAAAGCGACCGAAAAAATTTGGGAAGAAAATGGGAATTCTGCTGATTTCAAAAATATATAACTTGAATATATTATTCATCATTAATAAGCAGTTAAAAAAATATTAATGAGGAAAGCGAGAAAATTCATTGATTTACATAATTCGAACGTTTCAATGGGAAACGCCATGTTATTTTTCAAGTCAGCATAAGCATTTTTCTCCACCTCCGGCACATTTCAATATTTTTTATATACTACTAAAAGATAAATAATATATTCAAGTTATATACTCGTATTTTTGAAATCAGCAGACTTCACACTTTCTTCCATAATTTTTTTTCGGTCGCTTTGATAAATTAGGAAAAAAAGTTCACATTTTTCTTTCGAAAAATCAATGCTACGAATTTTTGAAACCTTCCGTTTTAATGATTTCATGTTATTCTACTTCTTTCCCCCTTTCCAAAAATATAGTTTTCCTATACTAAATGTTACGGGTACATGAATTATGTACGAAATAAATTTCGGGCCTATACTACACACAGCACGAGTGCAATGTGTGTGCTATGCCCAGCGATGGCGGATGATGACGTATTCACTCCCTGGGCGTATTTGTGGAGTCAGTGGCGTAGAGGGAGCATAATCTCGCGTTGTCGGTAAAAAAAAAATCAGACTTTATCAGTAGGTTCTCTGTTCCTATTAGGGTTCTACTCCGTAAATTTTTTCCGAGCGGTTTTTTTTTCTCCTCATTTTTTTCCTGTTTGTTTTTTCCGAAAAAAAAAACCGTTTTTTTTTCGTCGGCTATTTTGGAACCCTATTTCCTATAGATAGAGCACGTTATCTCTTTGGAGTTTGGGCACCGGTTTAGGTGTTATGGACGTTGGAAGCAGAATAACCAATCCTATCCATCAACTACCATTGAAAAATCAGTTCTCAACCTACCTCATTTAATAACTTGAGGACGTCCACGAACGTTCTCTCTGACGTCATAAGCTCCTGAGCTACGTAGTACGCCTTGCTGAACTTGGGATCGTCGGGTGGGAGGGGAGTGGTGTAAAATTGCGTCACTTCGTCCTCGTCTTCGTTGCTGTCTTCGGAACTGGTCTGCTCCCAGGCGACGCCTTCCTCCTCCGAGTTGTTGAAGGAATGGACCGCGGCCCGGGTGTCGCTGGAGTCGGACAGAGACTGCTGCTGCAGGTCGAGGGAGAGACTGTGACTGCAACTGATGGCCGCCGGGTCGTGATCGGAGGAATCGCCGCTGGGCATCCTGCGTAGCGGACCGTCGGTTTCCGGGTCGGGTGGCGGCGCCGCGACGGAGTTGTCGTCTGAAAAGTACAAAGTCGGAGTTCCAGAATCCTCGACGTCATAGTACGAAGTACTGACCGGCGTTTCGACCGTGCGTTCGTTGGCGTCGTGATATGACGTAGCGTCGGAGTGCGACAGCGCGTCGCAGTAGAGCGTGGAAGTGCTTGAAAAGAGCGAGCTATTGAGCGGCGTAGAGTAAGGAGAAGCAAAGATGTCGTAAGGAAGCGAAGAAAGATCGGCAAAGCTGGAAGAGACGGCCCGCAGAGGAGAGTCGAAGGGCAGGGTGGTGACGTCAGCGAGCGTGTCCTGACGAGCCATCACCGCGTCCTCGAAAACCAAAGAATCGCTGGAAGAAAATGCAGCAGCTGCTGCGGCGGAGAAATCGAAAGAGCCGACCTTACCCAGCGAAGACAGTTCGTCGTACGGCAGGTTAGAAATACCGTGAAGCGTGTCCTGGCGGATGAGAGGAGCGTCCTCGAAAGGCGAAGCAGAGTTTAAAGGACTCTTACCGCTACTTCTATCCGGCGAGGGACTCGACAGTGGACGGATGTCGACGATGGGGTCCGAACCGTCGAACGGAAGATTGGCGATGTCGTTCAAACTGTCCTGCTGCACCAGCAACGCGGTGGCGACGGCACCCGAACTGCTCGTTAGACTTTTCTGTCTGGGCGGCCTCTGTGGAGCGACGGCGGCAAAATCGTAAACGTCGAACATGCCGTAGCCTTCGGGCGGAAGTACGGGATCGGACTTGGAGGGTGACGGCGAGGCCTTATCAAGAGGAGCAGGTGGTGAAATAACCTCCTCCTCCTCCTCCTTTGGTTGCACCGCAGGAGTGGCGATTACCGGAAGTTTTTCTTCCAGCGTGTCGTCCGAACTATTCGAACTTCCTTCCTGAACGTAAAACTGAGAGGAGGAAGACCGCTTCTTCTTGACGTTCTTTTTGCCCAGAATGGTATTGAGCAGTCCCTTCTTTCGTTCCGTCCCGTCTTCGTTCGTCGCCACCAGTTCCCTCTCCATGGAATCCGTGTCGGCTGCGTCTCCCGAAAAGTCGCCTTCGTCGTACCAGCTGGTGTGACGCATGAGCTGGTAGCCGAAGGAATTCCTCGCCTGTTGCTGCGCTCCGTCGCTAGAGGCGCTCGATAGGGACGGACTGCGAGAATTCTCCTCGCCGATGTAAAATTTGCTCTTACCGACATGTTCCGGGTGGTTCTCGTTGCCGTTAATATCTCTAACCACAAACTCCGACTCGGGGAACCCGTTTTCCCTCACGGGTACCTGCTGCTGTTCCGCATTTTCGGTCGCGTCTCGCTCTTCTTGACCTAAAACATTCGACACATTTTTAGTTTCGAGAACCTCGACCGATTCCGGGATGATACCTTCCTCGATTTTTTCCAAACTATCACCGTCTTTCTTGATTTCGTCGGAATCCGTCCGATCCTTGGATTCTCCCCGCAGGTAAAAGGCCAGAAGCCGCTCCAACTGAGAGCTGGTCATCAATTCGCCGCTGCCTTCGGACGCCGACTGCTCGATGGTCGATATCTCGGCCGGATCGACCGACTGGGCCACTTGGGCGACCAAGACCTCTCTGGCCATTTCGCCCAGTGACTTGGGGTCGCTGTGATCCAGCGCGGCGGATGTTTCGTCCGGCTGATCGGTCTGCGCCGACAACACCGCTCTCAACATTTCGATCAGAGACTTGGAATCGCTGTTCTCTTGGATGGTGGATTGTTCTGTCGCCGGTTCGACGACGGGTTGTTGGGCTGTAGACGTTCCAGCGGCCTGGGCTTCCAAGACCTCTCGCGCCATTTCTCCCAAAGATTTCGGGTCGCTGAGTTCGGACTTGTCTTCCTCCACCGATATTCGGTGCAACACGTTGGCCAGCTGCTGCAGGTTTCCCTGTCCCAAAATGGGCGCCAGCATCCCGTAGGGCGTCAAGGGGCGAGCCGGGGGCGTGCCGCAGCCGTTTATTCCGTCGCACGGATATTTCGGTTCGCCGTCTCCGTCGGTGTTGACGACGGGCGACGTCGGTTCCAACGCGTTGTCCAGCAGGAGGGAGGGTAATTCCGAGACGGTCGTCACCTCCCTCTCTAGGGCCTGATTCTGGGAGTAGGAAACGTCCATTTCTTCGCTGGTTCCCATTTCCAAGACCGGATCCAGCGCCCCCGAGGACGAGTCGATCGGCAGTTGCTCCGTGTCGACGTCGTCACTGCTTCCCTCCCGAACCAGCCCCGAAGAACTCAGATCGGACGACGTGTGGTGTGGAGGGGAATTGCGTCCATCGATGAGCGCCCTGAAGCGGTGTTCGCTGCTGCCCTCCTCTCTCTCCTCTCTCTCGGCCTCGTCGCTGGCGACACCGGAATGAGGTCTCCAGCTGTCTTGAGACGGGGACCGCTGCTCCTCGTCCATCATCTCCTCGTACCGGAAGCGACTTCCCTGAATGGGCGAGACGACCGTGACCTGCGACTGACTGGTGGGCGACTGATCTCGTTCCAAGATGTTGATGTTGTTGTTCCGAGTGTCGATCATCAGATCGAGCGCTTCCGGACACGGAGCCGCGGGGCTACGAAAGAACTCCATCGTCTTCAGATTGTGCATAAACTCGTCGACCAGGGAGGCGGAATATTCCTCCACCCCCTTGAGTTGTTCCGGGGTCAACGTCATCGTGCCTTGGACTCTCTCCTTCATATCCTCGGCAACGACGGAATCCGATTCCTTCCCGCCCGTCATCAATGGGGGGATCCCTTGCACACTCCCGATGAGGAAACTTGTGTCGATAGGATCGCTCGACTGACCATCGGTCGAGACGGAATCGGGTTGCATCGTCGTTGAACGAGGGGCTTTTGGCGGAGGCGAAGTCACGCTGCTTCTGTCGTCGGCGTACGGCACGGGCGTGGTTCTGAACGAAGACGCGGAACTGTGATCGCCCATGATGATCACCGGAACGGGGGAAGAGCAGGGCGAGGCGTCCAGGATCGTTCCCCTGATCTGAACCCCTTCCATCGAAACGTTGGAGGCAGTTATGTCCGTGTCGCGCATGATCGCCCTGTCGGTTTCGACGGACGACGCGCGGATCACCGTCGCGTCCAGTTCGCTCACGTTGAGTCGATAGACCTGCAGTTCTCCCACGCACAGACTCTTGGCCTTGATTCCTTCTTCTTGCAGTTTCGCCATCACCTGGCGAACTATTTCGTCCTGTAGGAGCGAAGGAGCCACCGAGGACAGGAGTTCTCGGACCTCGGACGGCCGCAGGTGCGAAAGCGCTTGAAGCGCCGCGTCTCTGTTGGTCTGCGGTTTGTTGGTGTAAACGACGTCCTTCTTTTGGACGCTGGGAGGCCTCGAATCGTCCTTGCGTCGCGGAGGGGGCGGCGGGGGCGGTTCGGGTCTGACCCCTCGCGGCAAGCGAGGGGGAGCCGGGACGAATTCTTCCGTCTGCATCCCTTCGTCTCTCAGTACGGGTTGCTGCCGAACGGGTAGCGGGGGCAGCGGCCTGCTCTGGACCATCTCCACCGACTTGGCGGGACGGGGACTAGAATCCGCCACCCAACTGCGAGTTCGTTCCGGCGTCACTTCGATCCAGGAGGCCGATCGTTCGATTCCCAACGGATAATCTATCGATTCCGTCAGCGTTTCGGCGCTGGTCGCGGATCGGCTGCGCTTTCTGCTTCCCGATTGGTCGTCCAGACTGGACAGCGCGCTGTGATAGGATCCCAGACTGTGGTACCTCTTCTTTCTGAATCGGGGCGGAGGGAGGGGTCGCGCGCGTCCCTGCGTCATCTCGAATCGCGACACGTGCTCTTTGAGTGGTCGTTCCCCTCGCACCGGTTTGGCCTCTTCGCTTTCGAAACGCCCTTCGACGTCGTCGTCGTCGTAAAACGGGATCTTTTCCAACGACCTGTCGCTCTCGGCTTTGTCGCGCCGAGACATTCGTTGCACCGGGGGACGGGCGGACGGCGCTTGCACGGGTCTGGCCGGCGCCACGGCGTTCATCCTCGGCGACACCGTTCTGGGACGGGGCGGGCGCGGCGGCGGAACCTTCTGTCCCCTCAGCGGGGACATGGAAGCCGACACGCGCTGCAGCGGGATCTCGCGATTTTCGTAGATGATCTTCTTGGTTTTGATGGTGGTGTCGGTCGGCGGCCGCGCGTGCGGTCTCAGGAACTCGGGAATCCACTTCGGAACCTTCCTGGGCGGTTGTTCGGGTCGCGAGTTCTTAATCACCCGCTTGGTTTCCACTATCGTCATCTTGGGAGGTTTCGGCCACGGTTTCAGGCGCTCGTTGAGTTCGTGCAGGAACCCGGACACGGATCCGGACAGAGAGCGCTTTCCCTCGGACTGCGTTCGAGACGGCGGTCTCTGACCCCCGGGGGTCGATCGCGACGAGGTGGGCGGATTATTGGGGGTTTTGGGACGGGAGGAGAGGGTGGGGAAAAACGTGGATCTCGAAGAAGCCCTCGACGTCGTGGAATTCGCGGGCCTGGGCGGAATGGGCGGTTTGGGCCTCTTGGGTTTGGTCGGACTCGCAGCCTGATTCCTCTCCAGGGAACTCTTTTTGTTGACGGAAGCGTACGGCGGGTAATTCCTGGAAGGAGCCTTCTTCTTATCGTCGACGACGTGGTTTCCGACGGCGTCGTGGTAGCTGGTGTCGCTCTCGTCGTAGTGTCCGGATCCGCGTTTTCCGGCCGGCCGGCGACCGCCCGGTTTGCTGACGTCGATGACCGGCGTTCCGTCCTCCATCATCCACTGCCTGCGCGCCTCGAGCTGTCTCTTGGCGGCCGCTTCCTGCTGCAGCAGTGCCTCTTCCTCCAACATCAGACTGTAGAAACTCTGTTCGGAGCGACTCAGCGCGTCCGCCTGACGCTTCTGTTTCTTGGACAGCAGGTTCTGGATCTCGGCCATCTTGGCCGGATCCATCGTTCCCATCTGAGACGTCTTGACGGAGCGAGTGCCGTCCAACGGCATTCCGCGAGCCGCCTCTTCTTCTTCCAGCGGCAGAGGCGGCCCTTCTTCGTCCTCCGACATGAAAATGTCTTCGGATTCCAACGACAGCGACTGATCCGCCTGCGATCGCGACGAGTTGCGGCTCACCTGTTTCCGCGGGGGCCGCGGAGACGGGGGCGGCGGCACGTTCGCGTCGACCGTGCCGGGCACCAGTTGCTCTCTGCTCCAAATGACTTGTTCCTTCTTCTCCTCTCCCTCGACAGGTTGTTCGACGCTCCAGGTGATCTGTTCCTTATTCTCCCCCTCCACAGTTCCGGGCACAATCTGTTCTCGGCTCCAGACGACCGTCTTTTCTCCTTCTACCGTTCCCGGAACTATCTGTTCTCTGCTCCAAACTACTTTCGGTTCCTCCACGGGTTCTTCCCCGCCGCTGATCATTTCCGTGAGGGATCTCAGATCGCGTATCGCATTGTCCGGATGTGACGGAACGTACGGTTCCGCGTCCGATTCCGTCTCTTCCCGTGGAACGATCTGTTCCTCGATGGTCGCAACGTCGATCTGCATCTTCGCATCTTCTTCTTCGTCGTCTAAACTGATCTCCACCATTTTGTCCTCTTCCATTCTGAGGGGTTCTTTCGAGGGTTCCTTCTTGGTTTTTTCGGGTTTCGCCGGTGACAGATTTATCTGAATGAATTCTTCGTCGCGATGCAGAAGGTCCATGTCGTCTCGGCTTCTGCGCGGCACCAACTTGGGTTTGGGGGGCGGTTTCTGGCGCGGCGGTTTGGAGGGAGACGTGCTCCTGTCTTCCGCCGCCGCAGCCCGGACACCACGCGGTTGGATCATCTCGTCCATCTGCAGATCCTCCGACTGCGCCAATTTGGCGGGTTGAACCTTGATCGGTTGCAAATTCGGTTTGGGTTTTTTGTTGCCGAGGTTGTAAATGTCTTCGAATTTCGTCGATCTGGTCAGATACGGGGAATCGGGTTCGTTCATCTTCGTTCCCGGGGTGACGGGTCTCACGAGCGGGGCGTCCGTGGGAATATCGATCCCGTCGTCGGGGATGTCGTCTTCCCCTTCCAGCGCCTGCCACCACAGCTCGTATTCCTTCAGCAGATCGATGTCGCGATAGTCGAACGACGCCTCTGTCTTCCAATCGGGGAAATCGAACTCGTCCGATATATCCCTGCTCTTCCTGGCCTTTTCCCTCAGGTATTGGATCAGCGCCTCCGGTCGCGGCGGCACTTTGGGTTTCCGGGATTTGTCCACGGGCGCCTTGCGTCGCGAGCGACCCACCAGAGACGACAGACGGGTGCAAAAGGGGAAAGGAACGCAATTCTCGCCGGCGTGTTCCGACGATATCGACTCGGTGTCGGGATCGCCGCGACGTCGACGAAGCGGAGGTTCGTCGCCGGGAGTTCCTACAAGAAAATGACGGGGAAGCCATCAGTTCAACAAGTTCTTTTCAAAAATACACTGTTTGTCAACCAGGATGGAATCAGCAGTGCGGCGATATAGAATTTCTTCTATTTCTCTTAGTTCGGTTTTAATCCCGAAATTTTGAAAATTCGACAGTCAGTTTCCATCCTTTTTGCAACTTCTTTTCTTGAAATGGAAGGAAAAAAAACTTCTTTCGACGAAACACAGAAGGAATCAGAGACAAAAGGTACAAGGAGAGCATAAAATCTACTGTCTTTGAAGCCGGAAGAGGAAGCGCAACTGCTAAGAACACACTACAGGAAGGTAGGTAGATGCTGGTACTACGCACAGGCTGTTTTCTTACTGGCAGTATTATTGTTCCTTTGGATCACACAGTTACAGGTTGATTCTGATGCAGCAAGATTTTCCACACACAAGAAGCCAAATCTTCTAAAACTGTGGTTCCTTAGTAAATTATTTCAGGGCTTAGAGGAAATGAGAGGATTCATTTTACAGACAACGCAGATGAAGAAAAGTCGTCGTATCCATGTGTTTGTCGTTAGAATATGCACAATCAAGGCTGTAGCAAAGCAGCCAAAATTCCGTAGGCTATACAACTACTGGCTGCAAAAAAAAGCTGCAAGTCAATAAAAGCTAAAAAGCATTTTTTTAAGCACACAAAACATACTCCTTTTTTTTCTCTATTATCATCAGCTATATTTAATCTTATGTAGCGGGATCACAATCATATAGCTGTTTATTTACATGCAACTATCTGTGAAATTAGTTTTTATTACGACACGCCTTGGTGGCCAAGACGTGGTTTTTATTATTAGCGAGAGAGAGATGTTAAATAAGATTTCGACATAATGACAGACAAACAAGTTAGTGAGATATAAACTTGGAAAAACAAATAATTACTATCAACGTCATGAAAACAATTAACCGTTATGTAAAGACTCGCACGCTTCAATAGCAGAAAGTAAAAGAAGTTTACAGGTCTTGTAATAATTCGCAACAGTTTCTCTAATCCACCAAAGGCTGGCGGGGGTCCGCGCTGGCGTGGGACCGACCCATCGCGGGGCTCGTGAAAATTTCCCACTATGCCTGTCGGTAAAATCGCGGATACGTGTTATGGTACAGAAGATCTCCCCCCCC
>JAQFYH010001027.1:0-10500 GCA_034694405.1 Scolopendrellopsis subnuda
GTCACAAACAGGTGGACAAGTGACGTCAGCATCACAGACTTGCAGTTGGAATTAAAAATAGTTACCTTGCAAGATATAGATTTGAGTTAAATAGAATGAAGATTTTTTATAAAGTGTACCATAGTCAGACGATACTGAATAGAGATGAGTGTACAAGAAATCAAACTCATATTAATGACAGGCTCGATCACAGGAAAAAAAATTAGAGTAGAAGTGTGTACCAGCACTGACTACAGAAAATTTGGTTTTTTCCCCTCGTACACCAGGGCCAAATGCTGGAACGGTCTGGATAACCGTGTTATTGACTCGAGCAGTTTAGATTCTTTTGTCGCAAACTACGAGAAACTTTATTATACTAGGTCAAAAAATGATTCACAATGATATCTGTTTTTAACTTACATGTACATATAGTTGTATATAATTACTAGAAATGAGGATTTTGTGTTTCTTTTTGTTAATGGATGGCCGATTGTTTTATGCCTATGAATAAATAAAAAAAATAAATGTTTTATCAATGGCAGACAATATTGTTGGTACATACGGATTGCCGATTGGGGTTGGAAAAATGCACTACTTTTAACACAGTAATGGAGCTATTCTTTCCCATTTATCTCAGAAAGGTCGACTTTATACTTCAAAATGATGCTGTGGTTTACCGTATATGGTAAGAAGATTGACATCATTACAGGCATTATACTCTCTTTCGAATTTCATTCAATAAAATTATCCAATTCGAATAAAACGATTTCAACGTGTTTTCTTTGGATTTGGTCTTAAATAAACTCTCTTTCTCCATTTTACTCCCGTTCTATAGAGTAACTGCACATTTGAATGGATTAGCGAAGTTACTATAATGGTCGTTCCCCTTGGCACACATCATTACCTACCACTTCTCTTTTGCGCCTTCCACTGATTTTAACTCTCGCGCGCTGGATGGAGCGAGAATTAAAGTTCTCAGATATAAAACAGCTAATATTCAAGAGTTTTACGAGATCTGGCCGTAATAACAACCAACCCGCTTCAGCAAAAATGTTATTAATTATAAACGAGATTTTATTAATAATAAATGAATAAGCTAATGAGAGCGGCGTGCGTTCTCTGCCAAAATAAAGTATTTTCTGTGTTAATGAAGCTATCAGACATGCCAATGAGTCATAAAGCCAGTTAAAAAGTAATCATGACAGGAGGAAACACAATAGCTATAAGTGTTATGGATGCAATAAAATCTATTAAGAGAATGGGTCTGCCGTACGGACAAATCTGTAATATGAGGATGTTATGTATCCGCAGCGGCAGTTCAGACTGCTGAAGAGGTTTGCTACGGCATATACGGAGATCAAGTGGCAAGAGCGACGTTATGCATTATGCTGCCGAAAATTATGTTATAAGCATAATAAAATTGTTACGAGTTGAATTCGAGTTGCTTTTTAAAAGAAAGTGGTAGAGATTTTAGTACTTTAATAATATCACTTAAAAGCAATGAAGTATGCATAAGGTTGCTATATATAAAAGAGATATAATTTAATTCATAACGTAAAAAAAAAATTACACGGTTGACAGTTTTCAAATCGTGCAAAATTATCTTTCAGTAACTTCGATTATTTAAATTTTAAAGAGAATAACTTCAACATACGAAGTAAAGCTATTCCCAAAACATTTTAATGAAATACAATTTTCAAAAATCTGCTTTATTGTGTGTCTGGTCCATGTATGATCGTGATCGTATTAGTAGCAGCATAAAAGTATCAAAAATAATTTAATACCACCCACGCAATTATTTATTTATTCTTAAATTACGTTCAGATGCCATAAATTATTTTGATTCCACCCTCAGCCGAATTCACAAAATAGCGACATCAAATTTAACGAGCTTCAAAACATTTCGTTATTATTATTGTTTTAAACAAATACATTCCTCCCATCTCGTTTAGAACGGCTTCTTTCTCGTCGACGGAGATTGTTATATGATGACCTATAATAATAATAAGACGCGTTTTTCGCAGTAGTAGCTGCCATCACATCTCATATAAGAAACACCAAATTTGAAATATGGCAGAAAAAAATAAATGTGCCCATTTACGCGCTGTTCAGGTTTTAACAACAGGATAAATCCAAAGTACAGACAGAGAGAGATCTTACGAATTTACGGCCTAGCGTTCAAGACATAAAACTTTGCAATGTTAGAAAAATATTGCCTGTTAGACTCGTGTAACGTTGGTAGCGTTAAAAAAAAAGAAGAGGAAGAAGAGGCGGCGAACAGAAGAAAACATTGTCTCGGGCGAGAGAAAAAAAGAAGAAATTGAGAAACGGCGCGTCGTGGTGTTGGATAGGGAGTGCCAAATTAGCAACTATATTTTTCTGTCAATTTTCGATATAACCTATCGAAAACATCCCCCATATCTTACGGGAAGGTCTCCTTCCTCTTTGTAAAAAAAAAATCGAAATTTATATACTGCAATATAAAATTATATACCGGGACGAGGGGTATCCACCCGGGAACGCAATATATTGCACGAGAATGTGCGCAAGAATGGAATACACTATCTGTTAGGATCCGAAATAAATTAAGGCAAAAGAATAGTCTTAATTACTCGAATACGTCACATGTCACTATACAACTCTTCTTGAGCTATACTCTTGAAGCGAAGTACGATCAACAATCTTTACAGTAGTTATCCTGTTATCGTTATGCTATATTTATTATTTAGTGATTTACAGCAGTGTATATCTGCCCTTCCTTTACAATTACATGATGCATCATGGTTGGTGTTTTTGCTTACTTCTGGTACAGGGATATTTTTTTATGTACGGTACTCTAGTTTTTTTGTTTGTTTCGTTTTTGTTTTTGGAATTAGTCAATGTATTTCGTATAGGCTGTAAAATACGAAACATGTTTTTGCTCTTATAAGTTACTAGGGGGTCAAGACTATAATTTGCAAGAAACGGAGGATTGTGATGTTAAATTTGAGTTTTTGCATGGCGTTGGAACAATGTCGGGAAATGTAAGTTTTCTTAGGGGGTCAATTCCCCTCTCGGGATATGTCTGGGATGGGAAAGACAAAGTTGCACTTTGCTCAAGAAGTAATTCGCTGGTTTTGCATTGAAGATAAATGAAATGAAAAGTTAGTTTTATAATAATTCAGTAAGCCAAGTCAGTTATTGGCAATTCGAAATCGCGTGAAGAGACGTCTTTCACAGACTGTCCCCTTGCTGCTGGTCACTGGGCATCTCCCTCCCACAGTAGTTGATGGAGAAATTTGATCCCACATCGATCGATATAACGCGGGAGGGGGAGGGAATCCAATACCAACTGTATGGGCACAATTACGGACATCTTAAACAATTTCTACTTCACAAAGATAAATGGAGCACTGCTGGTCCGCATATTTTTAGGGGGTTCGATCGAGAAAATATATGGGTAAATACCCTTACAGCAGCTGGCTTTATCTGTCGAACTAATCAGCATTCTTAACGACGCAGTGGGGTGACAGGATCGAGTATAATATATATCTAGATAGTCTTTGCTGCTGCTGGACGTGAAAGGACAAACGATCTGAACCATTATAAGCGTTGCATGACGTGGCTATAGCACAAATAGCACACACAGCTTGGACATCAGCAGCAACTCACAGCATTATTTAGATTGACAATATATCACCAAACCTCTCATATAACCTCCATGCAGCACGTATTATACAGCACACATTACATTTCTATCGTAATTAAACTGTTCTATTATTTATAACATATCCCATAACGGGAAATTAAAGTGGACCGTATTTGAAATTGGATATTCTCTGGTTTGGTTGATATATTTGCGTAATCTATACATTGCTCAGTTAATCTTCTAAACAGAAATTAATTTAGCCGATAGATTTGCGAGATCGGCTGATCGTTTATAAAGATTTAGTAAAACAATTTTTGTTTTACCATCGCTGTTTCTTGCTAAACTAAACTATGAGTTGATGAAATAATTGACTTGTCCCGATACAGTTTAAGACGAAAACTATTTGTTTACTGCTCGAAGTCTAATTGATGTACAGTACAGTACATGGTATTAGCTTACTGATCAAACCATCCAAGATGTGAAATGCTTCAATCGTCGGTTTTTCCGAGTTTTTCCATTTTTTTCCCTTGTGTGTTTATTACGAGTACGTAATAAGAGGGCAATATCCGCGGGGATTAACATGAGAAATCGGTTTTAGCTTTTCCGCATTATTTTTTTATCCACAAACTATTAGAAAAAGCTCAGCAAATAAACTTATACAATAACAAGCTTTAGATTTTTTCTTCGGAATTTTCGCCGAGACAAATAAGGAACTTGTCTCGGCGCACTAACGAAAGACTTAATTCGTAACGAATTCCTTATATTTAAATAAATAAGAAAATTAAAACTGTGGTTTCTATTCCAAAGCAAAACATTAGCTTATTTCTTATAATTTTTGGATTAAAAAAAAGAATGCGCGAAAGCCAATGTCGATTTTGCTACCCGCATGGATATATGTGATGTTTATTATATGTATAACGGTTCCTGAACTGTTACTGCGTCGAGAAAGTTACCTGCCGATGAAGTAATTGAACGGTTTCCTCTTTTACACATGCAAGTCGTTATTCTGTGTATATAAAGACCCATTTGTTTCCTTTTTTGTTTTTGTTTATAGTGATTTGCTTTAACTATTTATTTATTTATTCTTACCTTAGTTTCAACCATGCGCACGTAGTGTGACATGTATAAAGTGCGAAGGATCAGCTTACCTGAAACAAATCGAGATAGAAACAAGATTAATTAACTTAATTAAGTTAAGTATAGTCATGGCTCATGGATGAGTAATTGAAAATGCAACACTTTCGAGTCAGAACATGCACGAAATTTGACGAAAATTTCCAAAATTTTTCTGGCCAAAAAACAAACTTCTGGAGTTATCTTGCATGAAATTTTTCATGTATCAAATTTGACTTGAATTTCGAAAAAATTCTTACTACCAAACCAAAATTTTCCATCAAAATGTCAAGCTAGCAACAAAAAAAATCAGATACACTGACTGGGTATACACTTTCATTACTGCATTAACATCCCAATGAAGTCTTGCCCAGCTGGCCCAGCCAGGACTGTGCATATTATTTTTTTTATCTACACCTATTTCGCCTAAAGCCGGCGCCCTAGATGCAAGGCATCTGTTGGAAGGGCGGATGGAATTGTCCCCGAAGGAGCAGCTCGCTTTTCCGGACAGTTAGAGCTCACCTAACTGTCCCGGAGCGGAGTCGGTCGGGTTTTAGGCCGCGAAAACCGGGTCGAGAGGCAAGCGCGCTAAACCACTCAGCAACTACCACATTTTAAAATATGGCCCGACAACCAGAAAGGTTGCCCACCACTGTTCTACAGTAATGCAGCACTACTTTTCTTGTCATTATATTTTAGACAACACTTCTCTTTATGCACCACGCGGACACAAACCATTCACACCCGCGTAAGTTATAAACGTTATTGCTCTATTTCATTTTATGCTGCATAAACTTTATAACGAGTGCTGTTATTTGTTCAGTTCCTCCCTTGTTTCTAAAAAGTTAGAAATGGATGTATACCGTACAAAAGATATTTCTTGATCGTGTCTTGTTTGACCTTCAGATATCTGCAGATAATCTCCATGCCTGCATTCTTTTTTTTTATTCAGGAAAAGAGAGAGATAATGTTTTATAAGAATGCAGTCCAAGTTCCCTTGAAGAGCGCCAACGTGATAATGCACGGGGCAGTATTAAAATATTGCACAAGTTTCGATTTTATGATGAAGTTAATGGTAAAAAAAATGCTCTTGCTCTTGAAATCATATCAAAATATAACCAATTACGGATATCACCTCGTTTTGGTTTTTTTTTACTGCATCTTTCATAAAGTGGCGGATCCAGTAGCCTATGGGGGCGACATCGTAACTCGGGAGTCGGGATGAGGTTTTTTTTTAAAATGTAACTTATAATGGTGGATTTTTAAATACTATGAGCTAGTTTTTGGATCAGAACATTTTTTTTTAAATTTAACTAATTAAATCCATTTCAAAGCACAGGCTGGAAAAATTTGGATTTTGTCAAAGAATATTTTTGAAATTGAAGTCAAAATTGATGCATTTGTAAGCACTTTTATACCCTTATGAGGGGTTATCGCCCCTCCCTGGATCCGCCACTGTCCCCCATAGCCTCCATATACATTTCTATTAAAAAGGATATAGCTATACGCGCCAACTTAAAAAACGACTACATATTTTTGGGTTTACCATCACCCTGTATAAATACAACAAGAAAATAAAGTTTCATATAATTTTGCATTCTCGCGCGGCGAAAGTGGGATAATTCCATAAAATAAACAAGACTATATGTAAGCTGTTATTACAGTCACAAAACCTCGTCTCTATATTTGGTGAGATCTGTATCAGGAAAGAACCACGAGAGGCTATTTTGAGGTCGCTTCGTCTTCATCTCCCACATAATCAAATTTATGACCTCGTCTTCATTATTTAAATTAATAGGGTTTCAGGAAGACGTTAAGATGATGCAAAAAGAGCGATAATAAAATAGGAAGTGAGATGCAATTACCATTGCCGTACAAAAGCGTATTTTAATATACAGAGTAGTTTCATTCCACGGTGACTAACGTAACAATCACAGCAAGCTGTAATTAGTTTATTTTTGGTTCCTTTTTGAGTTTCAGTGAAATATTGCATTATGTTTGAATTAGTTTACGTACTACAAGTATAGACTATATCAATTATTGGATACACTACCAAAGTCTTAATTGAAAGTTAATACCATTTTATAAATAAAAACTCCTTGTGTGACTAACGATAACATCAATGCAACCTCGAATTTTAGGAGCGATTTTTGACTTTACGTATTTCTTCATTTATGGTAATAAGTGAATTAAAAAACTATCCATTATACGTAGTAAGATCTGAACAAGGTATTAAGTAAAAAAAAAATTAAATATCCATGCAAAATTTTAGTTGAGAAATTTTTTTCCAATTTCTTGTATGTGACTAACGTAACTTCGATTTTTGCATGTAAAATTATCCATAGGAAAAATATTAATAGCGAGTTTTAGCAGCGGCGACGTAACGCTAAAGTAAAGTAAAGTAAAGTAAACTTATGACACGTCGTTCTGAGTATGTTACGTTGAGTTTTTCAGTAAAAATCTAGTGTGTAAAAATCGAGCTGAGGCTGAGCTGAGGTTGACATTTTCATGGAATGACCCAACGACGAGTTTCAAAAGTGTAGATACAAAAGTGTTACAAAAATGTCTAGAATTTTTTTTTCGTGTATACGCGATTTTATAAATCTAACCAGACATTTCACGTTCGAAAGTAAACAACAAGATTGAAATATATAACGCTGACAATGTACGGGAAAGAGGTGGGGACAGCGTGGCTCTGAAATCGACAACTTTAAGTACTGAATATTTACTGTAGCTTATTGCAAATAATCACCAATGAGACCAAATAGCTAAACAATTTCAAAATTCTACCTTCATAAGTTTATATAAATAAAGGTTATTTCAAAACCATCAATTATGATATTTTGATATGAATTAGGAGGTTTGGGATATATAAATACTCATGCCCGTATCGCATGTTTCATATTCTAAACACAGAGCTAAATAGGGTCACAGAAATCTCCAACGAACACTCGCTCAATGGGATGGCACTTCGAGAAGGTATTCTTATTATTAAATCATTCCTATTGACATTACTGTACCAGGGGGATATAAAAATCCCGGGGTATTAAACTTGCATAGAAGTAGAAGTGAACAGTCATGCTAAATGTTGACAACTTTCTTAACAGTTCGCTCATGCGTGAGAATTATTAAATTACCAATCAGGAGCATTGTAACTTAGCCAACATATGGTTCTAAATGCCAAACGTATTCTCAAGGGGTCGCCGTCGGCGACAGATACAGAACGGGCTAACCGGTATGTATTTATTCGGATCCATGATTTTTTTACTCGTAATTATGAATAAAAAACACTCACTCTTTTCGCCCTGCTGTAACCGTGTCCTCAGCCCTTTGAGCAACGGTAGAAATGCACGTGGAACATTTTCTCGTAAATTTAACTGAAATTGACTTACGAAAACACACAATTCATAAGCGGGAAAAGCGAGAGGACAGAGCGGGAAGAGCGAGAGAACAGAGGACAGAGGCAAGGTCTTTTGAGAAACAACAGAAGTTCAGTTTGAAAAAAATTCTTAAGGAGTAATTTAGATAATTATGAGACTCCATCAGGATGGAAAAGCAAAAGAAAAAACGTCGGTTTCGAAAGTGCAAAGTGACATTTAACACTTGGAAAGAACAAAGAAGACATAATTGAAGGACATTCCAATGTCGAAAAATGTACGTTATGTCAACTACGTTTTTTTCAGAAAAAAATAGAATATTGTTAAACACGAAAACGCGACGAAATAATGCAATCTCTGCACATTACAACTTTGTGGTAAGGAGGAACAAATCAACTTAAGGAAAATCATCCTTAATTTAAGAATTCTACATCGTATGGTGATCGAAAAACCCGAAAGTTCCCGAACAGGATGCGTTTCGGATGTTTGAGTTTCAAAGATAAAAATATTTCGAATTTTTATGTACTACTTCGAGTTTTATTTAGTTTAATCGTAATTAGGCTATTTTAATTAAGCCCATTTAAATAATGTAAGCGAATTTATTCCGGATGTTTTGGATAATACATCCGCAGGAGAATATTTACTCCGAGTAACCATTTCCAAGTTGGAGGACACCCGGTTATTCATTGGGTTTCTTCCGTCAATTCGCCATCTCAAGAGCAAGTTGTTCACGACTTCGATCGGTGGACGACGAAAGGGGTAGTGCTGAAATGTTGTGACTAAGTATAATTTGGATTTTTCTTTATAGTTATTTCATCCCTGTATTAATCTTTGTATTTCAATATTGTTTTCTGCTAGTGACCACTGACCAGATTATCGTTCATTTTGATTTCCATAAGACAAAATGAATATTTGGCAACTCTTCTGCTCTCACTAACTAATTTCTGCAAAATCAATATCATGGATTCGCGTTTATCCAGTTTAATATTACGTGTCGATAGTTCAGTTGCAGGTTCCACTTATGCTAGGGCTTGTGATAACCCAGGATCTTTAAAGACATTTCACTATGACATGCAATCACCTCTGCTTCGTAAATAAATTTATGGTAGTCCTACTTACAAATGCATATGTTTGTACCGTAATTTACTCTGAGATAACACAGGATCTTTACATACATTTCACTAAAACAGATAATAGACAGATTTGTAAATGAATTTGCAGGAGACATAGTTACAAATGAAAATATTGTAAATAAACTTAGGTTTTGCTTGTATTCTTTTTAAATATTTGTATCACGCACGTTTGCTATAGATGTCAAATTTAAATATGGAGCCCTTAAATTAAATCTCCGCACCTCCCTCCAGTGTGTTAGTTGATCTATCTCATGAAAAATGTACGATGAAAGTTGTGCCAAAACAACAATAAAAATGCTTGCATCTTTGAAAGAGAAAGATGGCAGAGGTACAGTATACCAAGCTACGAAGAAAAAGAGAGTTTTCTGGACGGTGCCCACACAAGCACTGAAAGATCGTTGTGAACGTTAAAGGAAACAATTCTTCCAGTCGCTAGTTTAAAATGTTTTGCGGGAAAAATGTCAGTGGTTAATATGGGCTGATTGCACATTGTTGAAAGCTGTCTCTCCGCAGAGAAACTGCTCATCAAGGAACAAAAAAAGGTCCTATTTACAGATTCTGCTGATATAACCGAAAGGAAAACCGAAACTAAGGCCCGAGCAGAGAAATGTGAAGACCACTGTACAAAGATGTAATCGAAGGAAAACAATGTACGGTCCTTGGAGCAGTGACTACTCCTCCAAGGGAAAAGTGGAGTTAGTCTTTTTCGATTTATATTTGCACCGCACACATCTGTGTGGACAATTTTTGACGAACAACAGCGATGGATTTATAAGAGAAGGCACCTGGAGGAAACACTATGATTTGCAGCACGTGTTTTACTTCAAGAAAGGAACAATCAAGTACAGGTACGAAACAACCTTAGAAGACCCCTCCTTGCTTTATTAAAAAAGAGCAATTAAAAACTTAAAAGTGTGAAATTCCGCCAGATTGTAATGTAACGAAAAAAGAAATGTGATGTGTTGTAAATAAATTACGAGAAAAATTTTACCTCCTTGTTAGTTGCCTCATTGGAAAATTGACGCTAAATAAACCAACGATTTCCAGGCAATTAAATAATTTGCCGTAATTACCCATAGGGATTCCTTGATACTTAGTAATAAATTATTTTAGAAAAACGTAATTTTGTTCCCTTGGGAGCGGGTCAATTTCTCCCCATTTCAGATGGTAGAAAACGTGTCCACTGGACAAGCCAATCACAGATAGATATCAGTTTATTTCGCCCACATAAAACAAGAACCTTACACACTCTCGCTTTTGCTTCCAAAGC
>JAQFYH010001028.1:0-10497 GCA_034694405.1 Scolopendrellopsis subnuda
TAACGCAAAATGGAGCCTCAAATTAATCGTATCTATGATGGTCGAAGCTTTTTGTGTTTGCATTGGGTGTGCAGTAAGTAAAGGAAAGTGGAATTTTACAAATCTGTATTTTCGTTTGCTGGCGTCTAACTATAAAACTCGTCTTGCATGAGCAGCAAGTTAGTGTGGTTCAAATAATAAGAACGCTCGCCTCCTATTCTTCAGTTTACAGACGGAGGACAACAACTCTCGTCTGTGGTTACACAATGGGATTCTCAAGGCGAAGAGAGAAACTTACCTGAATCATCGCTACGTCGTTGGCACCGTCTCCTATTGCCAGGGTTACTGATCCGGGTCTGGTGTGTTTTACTAGGTCAACGACCTCGGCCTTTTGGATGGGCGACACTCTGCGAAGAAACATGTAAATTTGTAGAAAAAAAGTACTCGGGGACAAAGCTGCTGCTGATTAGTACTTTATTTATAATGCGGTGAAATTTCCATCACGGGGGAGGGAGAGAGAGAGACCGAGAACTAGTTGCGTTCTCGACATCAGGAAATCCCCGAAGAACATTATTCCGGTTTCGGTGGCGGAATATTGGGACGGTTTGGATATTCCTGTTGCCGCTCGCGATGTTCGAAATCTTTTGAACCTCCCATCTCTTTAGGACAGAATGAGGGCGTGCTAAGGTAAGTTATTCCGAATTCAGGATGATGATGCGAAAACGGCCAAATAAAGTACCTGCAGCAGATAACAGCTCGGCACGAAGTAGCAACGTCCAAGAAATCCGACCTCACGTCGCAGGCTAAAGCGTATGTCAGAGACTGAAACAAAACAAAAAATTACGCGACGATATTTTCAAACTAGCTTCAAGACTCTTCTTCCTAAAACGAGAACTCGAGCCAATTTGAGCTAGTTTAAACCAGCGTTCTTCAGCTAGCACGCTAATCTTTCAGTCGCGTAGCTCTACTATTTTACCTTGCCGTCGATTATGAGAGCAACGTCGTTTTCTTTACGCAGCTGATCGTCAAACTCGTGCAGGTGCCTCCGAATACACTCTCTGGTGTGCTGAAATTTAAACAATAAAACTTAGTTCGTTTTATTTTCTTCTTCTTTTGGAGCCGGAAAGTTTATATTTTTCCATAATTTCTTTTTTCGTGGTGCGGTCGGGCTGCAAGATCACCACCCCAATAACTCTGCGACAGGTTCCGCCTGGTGTAAAGACAATATTGCTAGAAACATCGAAAATAATATTCGACGTTGACGGTTATTTATTGTACGTGAGCTGCCCAATTACGTTATATTGAAATAGTGACTTGTTCTGTCTGTTTATTGCAGAGCTAATCGGAGTTTGCTTCCACCCATCATGCAAATCAGATGCAATCTAAACATTCCCCCCCCCCAACAAAAAAAAAAACTTACGTCTAAACTGCCTGTGTTTATGATGATGAGTGGCATGCCTTGATGAAGTAATCTGCAGGAATAACCTGTAAGGAAGATAAATGGGGGATATAAATACCATCCAGAATATCTTGGTTCTGAACTTTCCATAAAACTGTAGGAGTAGGTAAACAATTCAATTAAAAACTTTACGATCGAAAGAGGGACAATCAAGCACTGTCTCTACCAACGAGTGGTCAGTATGTCCCCCTCGTTAGGAACGGGAAACACAATTTTTTGGGTCTTAGAACAGCATTCTGCCTTGATAAGGTAAATTTTATTTCCAATCTCCAGTACTGCGTCTAATGCTTTAACTTTCTATTTGGGACTTTTAGCAAACAGCCCACTAACGCAGAACACGTTATTTGATTTCATTTATGCGCATGTCAGAACCGCAGAAGCGAGCACGGACAGGTCCTTACACAGACGACGTATTATTGCTTCAAGGGATCTGACGTGCACATGAATGAAATAACGCGTTCTGTGTAAAATAGGAATAGCGGGAAGACTGCGAAAAGTCTCTACTATGACCGTGTTCATCATCCCCCTCACTTTCTCTCCCCGCTGTACTTACAGGAGTAAATCGCAGGGAACGCGGGAGCTTACCTATATTAATTGCCGTTTCTTGCTTGTCGCCAGTGAGAACCCAGACTTTTATATCGGCCTGTAGGAGCGCAGCTATGCACTCTGGAACTCCCTACAAAGAAATAAAGCAGCGTAAATGTCTCGCACAAGTAAAGAATCAGGCAAAACAAATGGGATATTTACTGAAATATTTACTCACCTCTTGCAGTTTGTCTTCTATTGCAGTTGCACCCAACAACGTCAGATTCTGCAAAGAAAAAATGGTTTAAATTATATTTTGAACTCCAGCAGCGAAGAAAAGACCAGACGACATCTTACGTTTTCAATGATTTGGGCCGCGTCTTCCAACTTCTGTACTCTGTTTTGGATTGACGTACTCGCCTTGTGATACATTTCTTTCCATTCCTATAATGGGAAAAGTTTTATTAGAAACCAATTCATCAAATTAGCGTCCTCTCGATTTTAGAGACTAGGCCGTAGCTGTTGGTGTCCAACGTGTGAAAAATTGTCAGGAAAACCCGTAAATCAATTGTGTAATTTTTTCCTCCTATCAATATTTTTTTTTATTTTGTTTATTGTAGAGAGTTGATGACCTTACCTCGTAGTATTCATCGGATATGTCTGTTACAGCCAAGCAAAGCGTTCGAAGACCTGAATGTAGAACGAAATATTATCAATCAGTACATTATTTACTTGCGTAGTTCTTTGAACAACACTCGCTAAATTCATTACATTGCTAAATCAAGTCCAACTCGTTAATGCTATATTAGAATGCTCCGCAAGCTGTCGAAAATATGGTTGAATTAAACAGTAACTTAAGCCCGTTAGCTCTCACACCCGTATTCTCATCTGGCGAAGGAAATGCTTGGGGCTTCCTTCACCATGTTAGAGATACTGTGAAGGAAGCCCCAAGCATTTCCTTCGCCAGATGAGAATACGGGCCTGTCTCTAGTTCAAGAAATTCTGGCTTGTCGGGTCTTCTGGGTGTGTAAGTAGTTTACTAAAAGTTTCAGTCTCCGAAGTAGCAAAAGCTACTAGCTGTGGGAACTTCACTAGACTCCAAACTGCATCAAGTTAATAAGACAATCGTATCTTAAGTGGTTGCAGTGGTTCCAAGAGTTCGAATACGGGGTAAACCTGACGCGTGTGTGTCATAAGTTATCAGGTACCTTCGGTCGCAAACTCCTCCAGATGCCTGAGAGTGACATCATTGAACGCCTGATTTTCTGCAAGTCTTTCGTATATAACTGTATCCTGAAATTACGGAAGTTAAATTATTCGTAAAAATTGGAACTGCTTTACAATTACGATCAGAAAATAGACGGCTGCCTAATGGTGAATCTTTTGATTTTGCAATTTGGGAATTTTCATCTTCTCCAATCGATCAGATAATCATAGTCTACAAGTTTCAGTAGTTGAGCAGTTTGAGCCGGAGTTTTGTAAGCACGTCACTAGCATTACGTGGTTGGGCCGATCGGCCTCCCGTCAGAATTCGTAAGGGGACCCCACTCAACCAGTGGGAGCAAGAAGATCCACGAAGAGATCTTCCGGGGTGACCGAGGGGCGCCATAGGAATTGAATTCCCACGCCACAACACTGTATAAACAATACGGCTGCGATTATAAAGAAAAGATGGCATGTAACCGTGGTAGGCTGCAGTAACAAGATAAAACTTGAAAAAAAAAAGGAACTATAAACTTACCGCTCCTTTGCAGAAAAGTTTAATCTTTCCAGACGACGTCCGAACGATGACGGACATTCGTTTCCGTGTGCTGTAACAATAAAAAGTCTCTTATAAAAAATTCAATCCACTTTTGGCACGCGAAAAAAAAAAACAGCACCTTTGGTGATTCCTTTGTGGAAACTACATTACGAGCGGGTCTGCGGCCCAAGCTCAATAATAATTAAGTTTCTACTAATGTGCTGATTTAAAAGTAAGTGGGGGAAAAGGTGAGACTTAATATTCGTACCTTGTGAATTCCAACACATGCAAGATTTCGTATCTTTCAGGTTCTCCGAACTGCAAAATAAGAAAATGTTTTTTTGTAAAATAGAACCTCGCATTCGAGAATGAATGGTTATACCACTCTTCTTCAAATCTCAATATGACGGGGCCAAAGCGGCATGGCTTCATAATTCAATAGCCAAAAAACACGTAAATTAAGAGCAATTTCTCAATAACGAGGCTAGAATGAATACGTAGATTTTTCTCGTTGACCAGAAACAGAAAAAGAAAAACTAACTGTCCTACAAACAAGACAGCAGCTCCGAATTTATAATGGTTAATGGTACTTACGACTTCTATTTCTACAAAGTCGGGTGTTCTAGTAGTGAAGAGAAAACCCAAGGACCTAGCTCCTTTGACCAGGGCTCGTTCATCTGAGAAAAAAAATTAGTAAAATAACTAATTCACCATAAACGCCCCTTCAGGATTTCAATCAATCGGCGAATGGGGGAGAAAACTGCAGTATTTTCTGTGACTAATAAGCGTCCTACGTAATCTCTACGCAAACTGTCTTACCTGGTGACGCGGCCAGATATCGTATGCGTGATGGGTCGTTGGGATCCCTCTCAGGTACAACAGTGTGGCACACGGCCATCAGCGTCAGAAAATCCCTGATGCAATTCGACATGTACTGCGGAAACGAACATAAATAAATCACTGCAAATCTCTTCAGCGCAATCATGACATTTTTTAAAATCGAAATTCGACTCACGTTATTTTCTTTCAGATTCCGTAAAAGTGAGTCAAAGTCTTCTTCTTCTTCGCTCCTGTTTAAAAAAAAGAGAACCTAAATAATGTCTCCAATAATTTCTACCATTTTTGAAGTTTTATAAAATAGGCTTCCACTTGGGGGCAACGGCAGGTGAGGAAAACTTACCCGTACTTCACTCCGTAGACTGTAATTCGCTTAAATTCCATGAAGTTTCTCGTTAAGGTACCCGTTTTATCCGAAAAGACGAAGTTTATCTGTAATTTACAAATATTTCAGATACTTTAGGACAAAATTCTAAAAACGAACTAACTTCGTGCCGTATGAAATTGAGAGAAAACAAAATCGACACTTACGACTCCTAGTTCTTCGTTCAAGTTGGATGTTCGCGCCATTGCAGGAGTATCCGTGGCTGCGTCGTACATGTCTAAATCCTGCAAATAATATTAATCAAGTAATCTGTCTATGTGCTATACCCGCCTTCCAAACACGCGATAAATTGATTGCTCTGATAGAAGCCGAAACAAGATTTTGTTATAGAGGATTCAAGCAAGGGCTAATGTAACTCTTACGATTTATTTTGCTAGCAAACGTTGATCGGCTATTAAATTGGGTATTCATCTATTCCGCATGAATGAAATCATTTTTTAGTGTTTTCCAGCACTCTTGTAAGAGTGCTGTTTTTGACAGAACCCAATCTGCAAACTTCCTTAAACCCAATTCAATGAAATTCAATAAAATGTCGAAATGTGATTAATTTACTCTTTCATTATCCCTTTTACTCATTGACATTTTCATCAGACTAGATGCAAAAACGAAAGATCAAACCCGGGATTTTATAAAGAACTTCATAGTTACCATGTTGATAAAATTGGCTTGAATGAAACGAACGAGTTCCAGCGTAACTTGCAAGCTGATCGGAATCAAGTTGTTGTACAAAATGATGAAGGTTAAAAAACTATATCCGAAATTCGCGATGTTCAGTTCTGTAACATAAAAAAAAAAATAAAGCTTGTTTTTTTATAAAATAACCCACCAAGTTTCAGACAGCTGAATAACCCAACACAAAATTCGTCGGAGAGGATCGACTGTCTGCTCCTCGTGAGGAAAAATAAACTTACCGTCGAGACCGAGATACCAGTGAGATTTTGCATTGGCGGTTGTCCAGACTTCACTGGCGATAGCACTGATTAAACCCAGCACTATCAGCAGAATGAAGAGCATGAGAATCTGCACAATAAACGGCATAATTAAAAACAAGGCGCCAGCAACGTAAAAACCAACTAAACCTTAACGGACTAAATTAATTTTTTTTTAAGTCGAAACACATCTTTCCAAGAGATCCACCCAAACAATCGGCAGTCAATGCTTCTTGATATTGTGTATTTCATTGATTTGGGACGTGATAAATTGATTATTGAAATTAAGTCAAGGAAAGAAAACAACAATCGCAAAACAATCTCTTGAATTTAAACAATAGTCGCTGTATTTGCGATCACGCATGCGCGTTTATCACATCGCACAAAGTGCCGAGAAAAGTCGCAGCAACAACTGCCGCGTGTCTTTACGGGAAATTCAAAAGTGGACGAACCTGAGTGTTTGTTATTTTATCAATTGTCGATCTCTTCAGCGGAGCGGATGTCGAATTCTAAAAGCAAAAGAGGTAGTTTATAATAATTCTGTCTAAAACAAATAAAATAAGGTTTCAATCTTTTATTCGTTTTAAAAAGATTTCGAAATAATTCCAAACAAAACGAAAACCAAAAAAAAAAAAAACCACCTGCAGTCATACATTTCACATGACAGATTAGTCCTTTTTCATCTATTTCAGCTCAAACTTTATTTTTAAATGACATTAAACTAACCTTCATCAGCTTAGTTTCATGGCCTGTGTAAATGACCACTCCTACAAATAAAAATTTGCAACGTACGATAAAAATAAACAAAAGATTTACGCACGTTTCGTATACAATTAGTTTGTTGCCACTCATTGCTGAGTCAATACTTTATTTACTTACCAAAAATCCAGTGAGTGTTTTTAAGCCTCGCCCCTCGTAACAGAAGCTGGTCGGGCCATAGCGGATGCGAACTAAGCAATAAATACGGAGGTAAATAAATAATCAAAATGTATAGGCGCGGAGAACATTACCTAAGTTACTACTACACTCGCAAGGTGATTTGCACGTTCAACTTCAGTGAAAAGGATTATGGCCCATTTATGGGTTCAAAGTTTGAAACGCACCTCGCAGCGTACCTCGGGTTGTATAACATTGCAGCAACAATGCAATATGAAATCCTCGCCATAGTTAATCGGTTTGCCTTTTCAATATTGCCCATCTATAGCTTGTTTCGTAGTAGAAATCAATTCTGTTTAAAATTGACATTTTTACCTCAACCTACAATCCAGCTCCTTAGAAAATTAATTTGTTTTCCAGAAACACAAACTTTTGATTCAAGTTCGATCACAAACTACACGCCAGCAATCGAATTATTTACTCACTGTTTTCCCGACGGTCTCAGAGTCCCGACGAATTCGTAAAGATTCTTATTTGGTAATTCGCATTCTAACGTTCCTCCGAGTGACTGCAAGTCTTCGGCTGTTAACAGCTTCGAAGTCTCTGAGATACCCTAAAAAAAAAGAGTAATAAATTCAATTCATACATTGTACTCGTATAATAAACATAAATTATGGGTGATCTGCGGGATTCACAAAGTAGAAACTTGCCTGACGAATCTTCAAGTTCGTCTCACCGTCAAGATTGGATGTTTCGATGTAACATATTCCATGAGGTTCACTACAAAAAATATAAAATTAATTATATATAATATATATATTGTAATCATGTATGTATAACTAAATATCGCAAGTGGGCCCGCATTATCCTTTGCTAGGAAAGGTAGCGAGGGCAAGGTGGATTGATACATGCACCATCCTCCCCGGTGGCAGGTCCTTTGGTCGACCACTCGGGACTGAGGATTTAAATTTTGCCTGAAAAAAAACCAGGGTTCTTTAACGCGCCACAATCGACAAGAGCGAGAACTAGCTTTAAGAAATCCAAATTATTAAACTTAAAAACCCACAGAGTTAAAAAATAAAGTTAAACGTTTCTTACCTAGATGATAAAAGAACGATATCGGCGGGAAAGAAACTGCTGTTTGTCACTTTGACTATGTCCCCCACAGTTACCTGTCAACGACAAAATCAAATTAGTCACCTATTAACATTCAAGTGCCAGTTGTTGGTGAGTGGTGGTGGGTGTCCGGGGAGTGGAAAGAGACCAACATTATAAATAAATTCCCCACCCCGGCCACCCCCAAACCATTTTTGTTCAACGACTCACACAAATTAACCTATCAAATTATCATTAAAGATGCGTTATAATACATTAAGTTCCACTTACATCGGTCCACCTGGTTGATACCCAAGCCCCACTTCTTAAAACTGAAACAATGCAAAAAATTGAGCTTGTGTGATATCTCTATTCAACGTGCCTCCAAAATCCACAGGGCTGACATCACATCTATTCGCACGTCACGGCAAAAATAATTCGGAGTATAATATCATTTGATTAACTCACCTAAAACTTCTCTATAATTTACAATTCTGTCAGCTTTGTGCCTTTTCTGAAAACAAAAATATTGTTTTAATATAAACAGCAACAGCCTTGATCCATCAACTCGCATCAACTAGCATAAAATCGATATTAATTTAATTTTCCTGCGCTTATATTTTGCAAAATTAAATTTCCTCGGAAAAGTTTTAAGAAACTTCCTTTCTTGGCAACAAAAATTGTGGGCGATTATTAAATTTTAACGTCGTTTCCATTTTATAATATTAAGGTCAGGTGTAGTCGTTTTGAGAGGGATTTCTATTTTCTCTTCGCTCGTGAGATGCGTTTCACTATCGCCGTTTGCCTGTTTCGACATGGGGTCCAACTTCATCCAAGTCAAAAAGAGATTAGCCATCTCTTATGGCCATATCCATATTACGGAGTTTTATAAGAAATCATTACTTACGTAATCTTCGAAAATTTCTTTCAGGGCAGATAAAGTAAGAATGAACATAAGCGGAACGGCTGTCGTGAATCGCCCGGTCGGAGACACATTCGGAATTTGCTGAAACGGAGATTGAATCATTATTGTTTTTTTTCTTCTTTTTCTTCATATTTTAGTCATGTAGCTTCAGTTTTATAAAACGACTGCTAATAAGAGGAATATTGGGATAGCTAATTCGCGCTGGCTAGGAATTTGGAGGTACCTGACAGGTCTGCCGATCAAGTTACGACCAAGGGTTCGATTTATTGCAGAGTGGAACAGTGCGAACCCCCCCCCCCTTCAATCACGCTATTTTTCTAACCCCCAATTCCCATTCCATCAACTAATTATATTTTCAATGCTGTTATTCCAGACGGCGTTTATTGCGAGTCCCTTCCAATTTAAAATCTTGCAATTCCTGTGACGACTCGAAAGAGTGAACAGAAAAAAAATACAGTTTACAGAAAACATCAACTTCTAAAATATTTATTATAAAAACCTAATATTACAAAGAAATTAAAAACAGGTTTGGTGTCAATTTCGAAGTGGGAATATTAGCCTAGAATGTTGAATGTTCTTTCCGAATTTTCGAGTCGAAGTTTTACCACTTTTCTGTAGTCTGTACTCTTTTATCCCCTTCCCCCGCAATACGAACGAACGCCAGGAACTTTTTTTCTATTCGTTTCAGTCGTTTTGAAACCTGTAGGATTTTCGGTTTACAATAAAAGAAACCAGTTTCTTTTTCCGGAGAGAACGGAACAATCTCATATATAACATTAATACCGCAACTCCTACGATCAATTGCGCGGCACGCATATGTACAAAAACTCTCACGGTCACGGACAACCCTGGTCCGCGGTTAGAAAAATACGAACCAAAAATTGATCCGTTTATGTGAGCAAACAAAGTTTCTCGACGCACGATATCTGCCGTTAGTATACTGTTGATTCTACGGCCGTTAGGCAGAATAAAACGGGCGAGAGTGAAAGGCAGGATATATCATATGTCAAAACAACTGGACATAATTCTCTCGGACCGTCCCCTCAATCAATAAAAGAAATAAATAAATATACGGGAAATTCATTTCGAAGACCAAATGGAAAATATTTATGTCCATTGATAATTTTAAACTGGGTCAGGTGTCGTCGGAGTTTTCACTTCCGACACCCAGTAACAACTTCATTCATTTTGGTTAGATGATCAGAAAACTCAGTTCCTGTGATTACATTACGTCTGGGTCCATGACATATCGTTGAATGGAGGTTTCGTTTGAAACCATAAAGTAAAGAAAATAACTGTGCGGTAGGAGAATATAGGGAACAGGTTTGAAGGAAGAGGGGCAGAACCTTCTAGTCCAAACTGACCTAACGGCTCATTTATTACATTTGGGGAAAAAAACTGTAGGCCTATATACTTTCGAAAAAATGGTCGAAATTACGTTTTTGTTTTTCGTTACCATTGGCGATTCCGAGGTAAAGTCGCAAAGTACGTAGTAAGAACTCCACTTACCTGTAGTAAGCCAATAAACAAGAAAAAGATGTTTGAATATCGATGAAACTGTTCAAATAGAAACTTTGGCAGGAAAGAGATCACATTGTATTTGGCAGTACTGAAAATTAATAAAAAGAATGTTATAATTTACAAGTTACGTATTATAGTTTACTACGGTTAATTAGTTTCTTATTGTCGAGCTCATGTTTATCAATCGGGGGGGGGGGGGGTCACAACAAATGTGTATCCCCCACC
>JAQFYH010001029.1:0-10495 GCA_034694405.1 Scolopendrellopsis subnuda
TACGTAAACAATGAATTGTTGGTTTATGTAAGAATTTGCAATCTGTACTTTTGTTCAAAAAAGGGAAAGTGAAGGAGTTTAATTTAAATGCATATTATAATAGACGATCTAATAATGATAAAAACTATCGTTCCCAGCAATTGTATTAGGTTTGAATAATGTAGACATAGTGCGATGTAGCATGGATTAATTATATGGATAGCTGACTGATTTCTATGGTCTAGAATCCTTCTTACTCGTTAGTTATTGAGAGATGGCAATAAGCTCAAATCCACGTTCTCAGTATATTGAAAATGTGTATTGCACAGCAAGCATGCACAGATACCTTCTGTTGAAAGAAAACGTAACTAATAATGGTTCCACGCCGTTGTTTCATTTAGAAATTTTAGGGAATGGCGAGACGGAAAATTAGAGGCCTACTTATAAAATCATGGTAGTAGGAAACCTTAGATTTTACGCGACGTTGTAGACGAAGTGTGGTAGCTGTTTTTTGATTGGTATAAACGGCTACGTTATACCTTGCGAGTTAGTCACTCTCTCCGACTTGGGTTGTTTTCGCTAAAACACCGAATTTTTAAAAATCTAAGGTTCCCTACTGACTCGAATAATGGTAGTGATATGCGTGTACGTAGTTTTAGATGAGAGAAGTTCCTGAAGTTACATGTAAGACTTAGGTATAAGCGAGATTTAAGGTTAGCAACTTCGACCTAAAACTAAAGTAACGTTAACCTATGACGTATGTCTCGTTCTGAGCTTTCGCACATTGGAATTTTACTCGAAAATCCAACGTGCGCTCTGATAAGAACGTATCATACATTATACGGAGGTTTACGTTACTTTAGCATTACGTCGAAGATGCTATTGCTAAGGCAATAGCGAGTTTTAGTAGCTACGACGTAACTCTATGGCTAATGTAAACGTAACGTAGTTCTGAGCTTGCGCTCATTAGAAGCGCAATTCTACAAAATCCAATGTACGCAAGCTCAGAACTAGTATACGTTACGCTTACGTTAGCCTTAGCGTTACGTCACAGCTGCTAAAATAAGCTGATCACCAATAAGTCAAATGATTGGGACTTTTTTTCTTAGCATGAGAGCATTGAGCAATCAGATTTCCGTATCGTTTGTGTTTATCAGCACTTTCTCACGAATTCAAGACTTTTCGCACGGCTGAGAAGCAATCATACAAAAATCTTTTCAGTTCGGTGATAAACTGAAATGGGGTTTCGTTTCAATGATGCTCCGTAGTTGTAAAACACCGTCATGTGTTGTGTGGTTATTCTCCGCATCTTGATATGTGTGATATGATGAAATCAAGACCGTTCGGGACGGGAACTTTGACTTTGACATGAATGGATAAAGAGCAAACAGAAACATGAAATAAACAGCAACTATGAAAAATAAGCAATAATTACGGTTTTTATCGTTCATCAT
This sequence comes from Scolopendrellopsis subnuda, assembly GCA_034694405.1. Taxonomy (NCBI): domain Eukaryota; kingdom Metazoa; phylum Arthropoda; class Symphyla; family Scolopendrellidae; genus Scolopendrellopsis; species Scolopendrellopsis subnuda. Next base: position 1,434 of record JAQFYH010001029.1, read on the forward strand.
GTCCAGAAATGGAATAATGTTACCGGAATTTCGCTCGCTGTCTTCGCACAATATTAAACACGTTTGGGGGTTCGTATGATATGGTGGATCCTTAATCTAGCACACAGACACTTTTTCTCACTATGTGAAAACGTTGTCAGTTACGTATATTAATTCCATTTCCAATGTGAGAATGTTTGGTGTAAAAGTAAAGAGAGTGAGTAAACTTTCGCTATGCAACATTAGCAGCAGCTGTTAAAACGATTTAAGAACTTCCTCGTTTGTTTAAGTTACTTGACGCAATTAAGGGAGAGCTATTCGATAATGGGTTGGAAACAATATTGCCGAAATAAATTGTATCAACAGTGGAAACGGTTGCGAATTAGCCAGTGAATTGTCATGTTTCGGGGTCGTAAAACTTCACAGAAATCGAACGAATACTGTAGCGTCTGCGTACTAGTATGTTATACGTGCATTTTCTCATTATTATCCAATAGAAATAGCTATAGAAAGGAGCGGGTGTAGTTCGCTCAGTGGCCACTTGAAGGTCTCCGGTTCGAATCCCGGTGAGGAGAAAAACTGTGATGACTGTTTAACGTTTACTGTTGCTCGAAATAGGAGAACTCCGACAGTCCTCTCTCGATTATGATATAATAAAGAACACCGGCATGGATTCTTTCTAAGGCACAATAATCCTCATTGGATCCGCCAATGGTTTGGTAGTCAGTAGTCACCCACCCTTTCCTTTTCTCCACAAAGAATAATACAGGTTTGATAAAAGCAGGATCGACTTTCTTGAATATTTTCTTTCGTAATGCCAATTATACTCGACAGTACCTCCAATTATCAGGACAACTTATGCATTAAGCTTATACTGTACAGTATAAGTTCGACAATATGGCAGCTTTTTACGACTGAGCAAAATGTTTACTCTCTAAATCATGTGTTGAGCTATTGCTCCTCGACACTAAAAACGTTGACTGTCACTCAACAACTTTGTTGAGTAAAAGAGATTTTCTCAACAACTTTGTTGAATAACAGTCAACAATTTATTTTTGTTGATGAGCAGTAGCTCAACACTGATGTTGACTATTAGTCAACATAAAATTCAGAGAGTAGGAAAAGTGGGAACAAAATAATTAATATATAAACGTTGCATAATCATAACCCTGCAGGAGCAAGAATCAGCTTTTTGATTCAATAAATAGCACGGTTCTATATTGCAACTTAACTTGGATTTCTCGCTTGTCCGATTTCGTACACCTGTATAATATGCCGGGTAACAAGTAGATATATCATAATGCAATGTGCTATTACTATGCAGTCCTGTCAGCACAGCAGCTAGATTAACAAGAAATAATTGAAACCAGACGGGAAAACAGACTGTTTTTATATTAAGCTGACAATGCTGTCTACCAACAGGGTACAGAACTAAAGACTGTATGATGTGCTGGTCTCACTTACGTTAACTGATACATAAATTGCATATAAACTTGATCTGCTTTTATGCTCTGTAAATCGCACATCAAAATACTTTAGAGTACAATGTTGAACCTGGGTTTCCATGTATAAAAAATGTAAGTTAGCAGTATTCAGCAAGAAAAAAATGTCTCTAAAACTTGTTGATAATTATTACTGTAGAGGACTTTCGGCTCAACACTGATGAGATACACATTGGAATATTATAAAGGCCTACCTGAGGCGCTCGGTGTTTTTGCAGCTGGTTTAAAAGGTGTACGTCCTTTTGTATGTGTTTTGTTCCTTTGGTTAGTCCGTAAACATTCACATTCAAATTTTCTCACGTTCAATTAACCTGCGTTAAATATCCAACAACTAAATTTCGATTCTCACTGCCTTTTCTTCAAATACATCCTATAAATTCAGCGTGTTTATTTTATCGTATAACTGCATCTATCCAGAACATAACACACATTCGAACGTTGCCTGTTTCACTAGTGATGTGGAAGACCAAAAAAATAATCTAAAGTTTATTTATATTCACTATATCCTAAATTATTAAAAATTTTCTTTTCCAGCAATCAAATCTTCCTTCGCATAAAACTATGATTTCACGAAGATAAAGTTTCCTCTTTATAACTTCCGATAAATGTTTTTTTTTAACGAAAAAATTTATAGTATTTTTTCCTGCGTTTCAGCTAGATATTTTAAAGTTTGCGAAAATTTATAGGTCTTTATATCAATAATTTATACTCCGAAAGTTCCTCTGGGTTGGACGACCGCTTGTTCCAGTTTTTTGTTACTTATAACAACAGACTTTCAATGCATTCGACGATGAAAAAATTTACCGATAACAATCTTCATAAGCATTTAAATAAATAATCTTCGTTATAAGGTAAAAGTATTCAGTATTCAAAAATTAGTTTAAATTTTAATATTTACAAAAAAAGTTCACTAATTCTTTTAAATTTATTTCTTCATTCTTCTCGAACTTTGGAAAAAAATTCATAATTTTTGCAAATTTCCATTATTCCAAAATATATTTTCTCGCAATTTTGAGGACTAAATTTATTTCCTCTATATATCGACAAAAAGTTGTTCAACTTCTCTGCCGGTTTTGCACGCGCGACGTGTGGGAGGGGGGAGACACTTTCGTACAGAGAGCGAACGGAGCTAGCGCTCGGTATTCCTCCAGCCGAGAGTCTGTGAGGGAAGCAAGCAGTTAAACGAACAATATAATTCGGTGTCGTCACCGATTTCCCAGCCTGCAACGCGATTTTCCTTCCCGGTTAGTAGATATTTCTCCGAGAAATTTGATAAACATATGATACAATATGGCAAAATTTTACTCTATTCGCCCAAAGCTACTACTCGTACAAAAAGAAGTGAGAGAAATAAAATTGAATAAAGCGAAATGCAACATATTAAGTTATTTCAAATGTAATAGAGCATAAAATGTATTCATACCACTTTACCCCATTTCCCTATAAAAATACATTGAATTTTTGGAATTCAATATCTAGTAAACAGGGGTTACTCCGTGTTCTACACGAGAGAAAAAAGTGCAAAGCAAGTACAATTATACATAAACGTCAAATAAGGACGCAAATATAACATATAACTTAATTTTTATTTTATTTTAATTTTTATTTATTGTTACCATTAGAAAATACAACGGAAAATATCACAGAGTTAAATAAAGATGTAAAAGCATAGACCTCCTATATATCTGTGGAGGCCATCGCATAATGAAGCATACCGGTACGGATGGGCAACAACAAAAAACAGGTTAAATTAATAAAACTGTATAGCTAAAATAATTAAAAGTAAAACAATATAAAATCATTCAACTTAAGGCTAGATTTAGAGTTCATGGATACACTTCGAAAATACAATAATGAGGAACAGAATATTATATTGAAGGATTTCTAAACGATACCGTCTCGCAGGTCGCGGTCTGACGGGAAAAGAAAAAGATATTTGGAAGCGTTGAGCCATTGGCATTGTCTCTAAACAACCGTTGTTTAGAGACAATGGCCCACGAAAACGATAACATCCAAGAAATCCCCAATATACCATAGTCAGATAATGTCAACAGCTTAAAAAACGTGTAAAACCCAATCAGAACTGCGGATGCAAGAATCCTTCTAATACGAGCATATTTTTGTTTTCATAAAGTAGTCAAAATAGCGTTCAAAGTTTGGTATACTGTATAGAAAGGACTTTTTTTTTTGCGACATCGGTCAAGAAGCGACGATCCACAAAATTCCTGTTGACGAAAATCTTTTTCTGTAAAACTATATAAAATATAACCTATACCCGTATAACTTACTAACTCGTAAGTTATACCGGTTATACCGGTATCCCGTAACACGAGTAGATAAGGAGTTGCAGCATGGAGTTTTCGAGAAAATCAATAGAATAAAAATCCTGAGTATAATGTATAGTGCTTTGAATTTCAGAATTTTCGTGAGCGTACGTTATCTAGCCGTAATTCTTTCTTACCTTATTTGTAAGTTTTACGTTCGAAACCTGATTGATGATGACGTATTCGCAAACGACGAACAACGAAGAAGCATGCCAAAATAAACTAAAGTCGGTACCTGCCAACGTTCCTTCTAAGGTTGGCAAGTGGGCAATTGCCCACCAGTTTTGGAACCTTTGCCCAGCAACTTCAAAACTTTGCCCAGCAACTCCGAAAAAATATTTTGTGCTATAATGGCCAAACATCAAGTTTTTCAAGTGAGATTCTCAGAGTGCATTAAAATGCTTCAAAATTTATTTAAATTTCAAAAAATGTTTATGCCAAAAACCAAAATTTTCCAACTAGAATGCTAGAAAACGCGTCAAATACGGAGTATAAGTTAAATTTCAAAAACTTTCCTGGCCGAAAACTAAAGTCATTGAGAGCCCATTTTGTTTGAGTCCTAGTGCTTAAGATACACCAATTTTGGCTTATATTTAATTTTTTCCCTGCGGCGGCTGGGGGCTCCGCCCCCAGAACCCTTCCTCTTGGTGGATCTTCACTGGTTAATCGCCCCACATAACCCTGGGCTCAATCCCCAGTTTAAAATGTTAAAAGTACAACTCCGTGTACTTCTCACGTCAAGTCAAAACAGAAATGACGAAATTGGCAAGAACTTTATTTATTTAGAAAATAGTGACGACGATCTGCCCAAGTAGTGCCCAGGTACTCGACTGACCCGCCCAGACACCCACCTGTTCTGCACACATCGGAAAAAAAAAATTAGAGGGAACGTTGGTACAATGTACGGGGTACATGCTATGTTTATTGAACCTTGGCAAGGGGCGCGGGACGGGGTGATTTTTCCTCAAATGAGTCCAGCCTAGTAAATTAGAGAGTTTTAGCACCTTCGACGTAACGTAAATGTAAGGTAAACGTAACGTAATGACACGTTCGGAGCATGCGCACATTGGATTTTGCAGTGAAAATCTAAGATGCGCAATCTCAGAAAGCGTCATTACGTTACGTTTAAGTTACATTTACATTACGTTAGCGTTACGTCGAAGGTGCTAAAACTTACAAATTATGCAAAGTCATTCACGTAACTGACCTAGTGGGTATCGACGAGTTTGAACCCGCAATCTTCGGATTATGGGTTACTGTCTTGTACCCTCGCATCAGAGCAAAAACTAGTGTGAAACATAACGAGAGAAGATCCGAATCTGCCTCTGCAGACAAAACCAGCATGGTATTTGTTATTGGTTTTTAAATGTTCGAATTCAATTCCATGTTACGAAAATGATATACACCGCCTGTCTTGTTTCTGTTGGGATAATCTTTGGGCTGCTGCCCCCACCACCCTCGAAGAGATAACGGTCTTCATAATTGATTACATCCTTCTTCGCTGCCGCGAGGAATAAACTGTGTGTATATGCTGCACGAGTGGTAATATCTCCATATTCACGATTCAGTGAACGCGAATATTTCGTCGGAGATACGACACGTTAATGCAAACGACATTTGTTGACCTTTTATTATCGACAGCCTGTAAATTCAAGCGAGGGATCGCATCAGTGTTGATCTTGGCCGTCAGCAGCGCGTTCGTTCTAAATCTAAATGACCACGTGACGTAAATGTGTTTTTGCACGTCAAATATAACAGAGTGACTGATAGGTCATGGCTATTATATTACCATCGAGTACAATTTGCACAGAACCAACAATTTTGCTACTTTGTGCTCGATTCATTGTACCCAAAATTTTAAAAAGAAAAAGTGATGAATGATGATTTCAGCTCGCATCCGTGTTATTCACAAAAAGATATCGTAAGATTCCTTTCCTGCTTAAATTGTGCGCGGAAAATATAATTAAAAAACAGATCTTGAGAAGTTGAAAGGCGAGATATGCTCAGAGAAGACCTGTCTATTAGTGATAGCGAATCAGTTTGACAACCCGAGTATCGTAATTTTTTCAATTATTCTGCTTGTTATTTCTATTCCTAAGATTTCATGCATAACCTCCACAGTTTCTTGGAGGTCTATGTTGCATCCTTTTTTTTTTGCAAAATCTATATTATTTACATATGAAGTTACGTACGGAGTTCACGTGTTTTTAGTCAATTAATTTATCAATAACATGTTTATTCTATAAAGCAAATACTGTATACAACCTTCATCTGCAATATTATCCAGTAAAATGCAAAAATAGAATACCGTATACGTTATTTAATTTTGGATACAGTTATTTTTAAACCGGGTTCATCATTATCCGTACATGGATCTAATAATGGTAATTACAATATTCTAATATAACTGTTGCCTATAAGTGTAATTACACCATATGAATTATTGTTACAGTCGACATTTTCCAAATTTCGTGATCGCATGACGAAGCAATATGGCATATACGAATTTGTGTTTTCATATCATGAAGGAATAACGATATCATTGCCGACGCAATAAGACGGAGTCTAAGCACAGATATGCAAGGAATTTGTTGTTTGGTATCATCATCATATCAGTACAGAAACTGGGATTCCTGTAATTATGTCTGCTTATTTTCTCTGCTGTATACACTGCAGATACACCAAACATATGACGGTATCATCAGTGGCGGTTGGAGGGTTGACGACGAAAGAATAACGGTCACGAGGCTATATTAGATTTTTCACGTGTGCGCAAAAAAACTTGACGAATAGAAGAGTAAATCTTCATTACAGTGAAGGTTCCACAATAAAGTGAAACGGTCTGCTAAGCCAGATCCTGGAAATTTACCCCGACTTGTGAACTATGACCAAAATCTTGAGCTGCTGCTAGTCCAGACCTTCAGAGGTCACTAGCGAATTTTCCCAGGATTTGAACCATAGATTTTTTGAAGTAATAACCTCAATGTGGTAATTTCGTTTGGGGGAAGATATATTACGATCTCACATATGCTGCAGGCCCCAGTTGGAGGAATCCATTGCTAAAATGGGATGACAGTTGTTGTTCACAGAAAAATTATCTTTATTTGCTTCCGTGACGTAGATGACATAACGAGAGTTAGGGTAGGTTACTAGGTTTTCACCGAGTCCGGTAACGTTGCGTTTTGTTGCAGTGACCAATCACAATATTGGGAATGTTGGGGCCCGAACCATCAGAGTGGTAAACGCAATCAACCGCAACGCAACCGGACTCGGTGAAATTCCAGCTTTAGTGTTCAGTTCATACTGCTCAAACCTACCGTAAGAACCCAATACTGGATGCACGTTTGCAATAGTCGTACGCGGCAAGCAGATCTTTATGCAAACTTACCCCTATTTACATACTCGTATTTTAGTGTATGGGGTAAGCTTGCTTACTGTTTGCTGTCCTGCTGCTTCTGCAAGGAAACTATATTTAGTTAGAGTAAAGTTCAAAAGATCATCCTCAGTCTTCTTCATGCTTTATGAGATTCTATTGATAAACGACAGTTTAGTTGATAAATGACTTTTATTAAAAGAGTATTACATTTGTTTTTCCGTATGTTCAGTAACTTACTACGTATTTTACTATTAAATATTATACAAAATGTTTAACCGATTTGTTAAATAAAACATTGCTACAAACACGCTTATAAAACAAAACTATTTTTTTAATATATCGCACATCGCACTGCAATTATATTGATAATATTTCCTCTCTCCAGAAAAGAAACACTGAAAGGTCGCCGATGGAACTCGAAACCGAGACCTTCCGTTTGGTGAGATCAACAACGGCAGATCATCCCAATGTGTGTAGTATGTGATCAAATATTTATTGCTAAAGTTGGTCGAAGATGAATAAATATTACGTTGTAATACTTACCCCGATATTTTCAGCAAGATTATTCTTTTCCTAAAATACATATTTGTTTTTTTTTAATAGGAAGTGTTTTAAAGAGAGATATCGGCTTGGAGCAATCAAAATCTTTCTGACCCTGTGCTGAAAGCTGCGAAACAATGGGTGAAGATTGCGAGTTTCATTCTCAATCTTCATCACCCATTGTTTCGCGCAGTTCCACGGAGAGGGGAAGATATTGTTATCTCCAAGTCTGTTTAAATATTATGATTGCGTGATCCTTTCTCCAAGCATTGTGTATTTTAGTTAATCGATAGGCTAATTAAATACTACCATTTAACTGATTTCAAACTTGGTTTCCGTAAGAGACCGTTAGATTAAAAAATCCAAGTTTTTTTCTTCTTCCAAATTTCCAATATTTAAATTAAACAACATCCTGAGTTGGAGAACGCAAAGAATTTTCACCGCGTTTGTATGAGAATTGAGGATTCCAGGAGAGAGTAGCAAACGTCCTTTTGGGCCCACCTTTAATCCGCCACTGGCTGTAATATCGCATACGATGCCCGGGAGAGACTAGCATTATTACATAATCAATGATACGTACAGCTCTATCCAAAATACTATTTCAGCTACAGATAATAATAATAATAATCTATGTAGCCATTTTTCCCGGCTCATAATGGCTGTGCTATCAAATGTTGGATGGATGCTCTGGGGCCATGGTACTATTGCTGTTTCGGTTTTTATTAAGACTCCCAAATTGATATTTATTAAAAATGCTAAGTACCCCATAATGAAAAAAGAAATAAGCAGAAACCGAGTTGCTCTTGTTTATTTTATGGCTTGGTTTGGGGAAAATAAAATCTGTCAGATTTGGGTTTCGAACACGTCTCCCCAATCGAAAACTGGATTCAACTGCTCTCTGTGATAGTGGGTCTAGAGTTCTCCACCTTGGAAAGAATTTGAAAACATCACGAATAAAAAAAAAAAAAAAAAGGATTTACAATCTAATGGGTTATTCAGAAGGATTGATGACGAGGAAATTTGAATTATAGATTTAAAATGGCCTACGGCTGTTTTATCCAGAGTTCTCTCCCTATTAAGTGCATTTGGGAAATCTCCATTCTATGACCGAATAGACAATCAGCTAGATTTGTAGTGCTATATTGTAGCAGGTTTTGGCGGTTTAAAAGCCAGACGAGCCATTTCTATACTGTAATATTGTGTAGTAGTTCAGCTGCAAACTGCGGACATACATTGCAGAAAGCTCTCAAACCATGCGAGTAGGAACCCATGCTGCTAACTTAATATGGATACTTGCAATATGGATGGAGCACAAAAACACGTGGGCCGGAAAAGTCGCCA
>JAQFYH010001030.1:0-10490 GCA_034694405.1 Scolopendrellopsis subnuda
ATACTCTGCTCCGAAATAGTGTTGCCTTTTCGAGATAGCAGCTCACTGACATAACTTTTCAAACATCCCTCGTATATGTATTTTTTATAATAAATGTTATAAAAGTATTTAAAGGACTGAGACGTCAAAACGTCCTACCGGCAAATCGGATGCCGGCAAAATGATATGCCGTCAAAACGTTACGTACCCTGCAATGCGCGTGCCGAATAAAATTTAAAAAAAAAACTGAATAAAAAAAAAATTCGCACATTATTAAAGGTTCCTATAACTGATCTATCGAAATTACTATAATATATCGATACATTCAACCGTGGATTTAAACGCAATTGTATCGATACTAAACATGATTATCGATTTTTTTTAGGTTTTGTGTGTAGACGAAAACACCTTAAACAATCTCTCCTTGTTTATTTTAGGTCACGACATCGTCGAATTGAGCGAGGCGAGGCAGATCGTGAACCTACTGATTCGCGATTGCGACAAAAACGAAGCCAATACTTTGTTCGGCATTACCAAAAACCTATCCAAGGTGAGATTTCTCTTGTCATTCGGCCTTTAATTTCGGTATAATTAATATCGATATCTCAAAGATCGATTCCTACGTGCAGTGAAACGCCCTCTGCAGGTATATAAATGAAGCTCTTTACGATTAAAAACATTCGTATGTGTTTTTTCTTTTTTAAAACGTAGGTGATCTGCGATCTGCTTCCAATGACGGAATTTTTGTCGTTCTTGTCCTCCCTGGAGGACGGACTGTCGGACGACGACGAGCAGAGCGCGGCGGGTGCCGCCGTCGTGTACAACGCGGTGGTCAAGGAGAAAGGAGGAATCCTCTATCCCGAGGTTCGTTTATTTTGTTAAACCGAATATATTTCCTTCAAATAAATTACGGGTATTTCATGGAAGCGTTCCGTATTTTTCCCCCCTTAGATCGAGAAGATGTTGACGGCGCTACACGGCAGACTGAAGAGCATCTCTTGCACGCAGACGCGAAAAGGAATTTTGCAAGTGGTTCGAACCCTGGCTAATCAGCATCTGACTGCCGTTCTGAATACCCTGCTGCAGTTTCCGTTACCATTGGACCAGTGAGTCTTTTAGCTTTTTTAGGTCTCGCGAACGTGTGGGAAACGTTATATTCCGCTGAGACGGAGAAGTGATGGAAAATGTCAAAAGGTTATTGGGGAAGCATAACGTAATCCACCTCACAAATCCTTAGTGCGTTCACACATTTTCCCCCAAAACTCTTACTTTCTGACATCGTTAATTCCTGGTTGTTGGCGTTCAAAATCTCGGGAATTCAGACACGATGAAGTGAATGGTTTTTTTTCCAGAAACCTAGTGGAATGTTGGACAACCCTGGCCCACGACGTCCAGTTGAGCTCTAATCTGGTGGATCAGATGCGGGATTATCTCGCCCGATCTCCGCTGTGCGAGGAGCATCCCGATCCCCGAAACAGAAACGAAGTCGTGCAAGTCGCCAGCGCCGAAGCTCTCGCAGTAAGAATTTTATTTAATTTCAGCTGCATTTTACGCAACAACTCACTCAATTCACTAATGAAACGTATCCCAGTTCTGACTCTCACATTTCACGAGATGGTTTTTCGTGAGATGTGTGGCGTTGAAATGACTTGTGCCGAAAAACTGCAGCTCAACCACGCACGTCTCATAGAGAAATTTTTTTGAGATGGAATTTTTATGAATTTTATGTCGGTTGGCAGCACTAAGTGAGAAATTTGGAAAGAAAAGAAAATATTTAACGGAGATGACGTCATATACTCTAAAATCCAATAAAATGAGAGATTACTCCTCTCACACCCACCAATACCAGCATTTTATGGAAAGATTTCAAAACCAAGAAAATTTACAGTGTTTTCTTTTTCCAGTGCGTCTGCGCCCTGAAAGAGATGTTCCGCGTTGCCGAGATGGCCGAATGCGCCTCTAAGAATTTTTCAAGACTTTTTGGCACGTTGCTGATCGTCTGCGGGACGTACGTGGACGCGTTTCCTCCCGCCCTGACCGTCGACAACAAGTCGAAACCTCTGGTCGTGGTGATGGAGATGAAATCCGTGCACATTTCTCCAGTCAGGTAACGATGAGTCCGTTCAGCAATGGTTGTCAAAAAATCAGCGACCGCACTGTAATCTAATGTGTGAAGCTTTTTTTTTCGCTCAGCAACCTTTGCAGAGATGAAAAATCACACCAGTTTGCTTATCGCTAAATTACAGCGAGGTCGCTGAGTTTTTGTCTTTTTGACAACCATTGCTGAACGGATTTTAGGACAAAATGTACCGTAAATAAAAGACCTGTTCCCGGTATAACAATGTCCCAGGACAAAATGTCACTCGTATTTTGTTTTGGTGATTTTTAGGGCCGCAATCGAGTGTCTGCAATCTTTCCTGCTCTGCACAAAATGCGATCACCTGTTGTCTTCGTCGATGGCCGAGGAATGTTGGTCCTTCATGGGCAAAGCGGACAGATATCAGGACGGCATAACCAAACTCACAAGGTAAAAGATTTTTGTAAGAATTTGAAGATAAATTTGTGAAATGATAATCTAGGAAAATAGACAATTTTGGAGAATGAAACAGTTGGGTTTGTAGAGAATTGGAGGAATTCCATTTTGCTGAAAATTGAATGCGGTGTGAAATCAACGCTAATTGACCGAACCAATTAATGTGTCGGAATAATTTGCAACGACAAATATTTTTACGGTTTCAGTTTAAGACATTCACTTGTCATTCGAAATATTTTCAGCGAAAATTTATCAAAACGATTACGGTATTATTACAAGAAATTTGAATATTAATCTGAACCTTTTCTTTCTCTGCCTGTAGCTGTATGGCACAGTATTATCCCCACTATGTTAGTGGAATCGTAGCGGCGCTTAATCCGATGCTAGTCAGTCTCCACGACAACCAAAGAGTCGTAGTCACCGCAGTATTTTCAGAGGTAAGTTTTAAACAATGTACCCATTATGTACGGTACCAATCACTGTGATTCCCGAAAAGATATGGCAGAAAAAGGCACACAATTCGTAAAAACGAGAATTTTCTAAGAAGTTTTCATATTAAAACAAATTCAAATTCCACGCGACTTCAAAATTGTAAATGAAGTTTATAACGATGACTTCCTGTCGGTAAGAAACGAATTAAAAAGGGTACAGTTGTGGCGCTGCGTAACAACCAATTCCCGAGATTTTTTTTCGAAACCACGATTTAAGTTACGATTTCTCTTTTAAAATATATTAAGTTGGACTCGACTAGGATTAGACGAACTGTTCTCGTGTCGTAACTCATTTTTTTTATTTTTGGCGGCATGTAATGCGCGTGCCGAACAATATTTGGAATTTAGAATTCAAGCGCATAATATAAACTTATGACGCGACGCATCATTCGACACGTGCAGGTGCCCGTTTACGAATAACTTACATTCTGAAATTCAATTCACACCGATCCCTTTTTACTATTGACTGATTTATCTTTCCGTGCTTTTTTTTCCAGCTCATAAATCAGAAGTGCGTTGGCGAAGACACTCTCGTTGATCTCGTCATAAACGGCCTGTTGGGAAGACTGGTCGACAACAACCATCTGGTCAGGCGAGTCTGCATCCGGGGGATCGGAAATATCGAAAGCTGCAATCACGTTCAGGTACCTCATCTTGGTGAAATTCGATTGATTTTATTCGCGATCTGAGCGAGATTCTCGTGACTGAAATGTTCTGAACCGTTTTTGAAAATAATAATTTTTCTGGTAACGAAATATTTTAGACTAAGCGCCGTGTAAAAGGGGGGTTTGTGTAGAGACGTGCACAGAAGACGTTTGGCTTCCTCATTCATCACATTCGAAGTACGCGTCTAATTTCGGCTCTGTAAAACTGGCCAATGAGATATGAATAAATGATTGTGTTGACCTTTGGGTGTCGACAAAATAACGGGTCGTAATGACTCGTTTCTCTAACATTGTAAAATTGAAAGACGAGCATATGGCTCCAGTAACACTTTAAACTTTTTTTAAAATTTAAAATATTTTAGATCGAACGATACGCCACGACAGTGTTATCGGCCCTTTTGGCGGGAATGGATGACAAGGAGGACATTTCCGGCGACATAACTCTGGAGGCCATGAGCGGCTTGTCTCGAATGCTGAGGGTCCTGGACGAAAATCAGGTCAAGTCGGTCCTCATTAACGTCGCTCTCCGAATCAAACCCTGTTTCGAGAAGGTAAGAAACACACGCCGATCATTTGTCTTCCAACTTTCTAGCCGCAACACGATATCGGCGCACGCAATTGCGCGCGAAATTGTCGTGTCGTGCTAAAAGCTCCACACTAGCTTAATAATGTTACATGTTGTCTCCCAAGTCGAATTTGGCAAATCAGAATTATTCTGCTCAGAAAATCTGAGTATGGCACGCCGATTGTGACATTTTCCTAGTTTTTTGTGCTCAGATTTTCTGAGCAGAAGTCTTGATTTGCCAAATTCGATTATGATTGTTCCCTCCAACCACGAAATTACTTTGTTTTAATTCTTTTTTTTTTTTTTTGTTTAAATGTAGGAACGCGTGGACATTCGTTCGAGCGCCTTCACGTTATTCGGTAATCTGGCCAAATTCGGCAGCGGATCGTGTCAGTTGGCGTTCAGCGAACAAATTCACAACAATTTCGTGGCCATGTTGCTGCACTTGAACGACGAAGAGAGGACGGTCGTCAAAGTAAGGAACTGTATTTCTTTTGCTTTTCCCGGATCACGGAAGTGGTGCAGATACTGTTTCCAAATTTAAATTCAGGGTGTAATGCTCTCTCCCATTGCTAGCTGTTGCAAGTAGTACCTTCCCTCTTGGCTATGGAGCGCTATTCTATTTACTATCGAAAATTTCTGCTTGTCTAAATTTACGGAGGCGGTCGAATTTGTCAAATCAGAGTATTTTGATCAGAAAATCTGAGTATGGGACATTGATTTGGTAACGCCGATTGGGACACTATTCTAGGTGTTTGTAGTCTATTCATACACCTAGAATAATGTCCCAATCCATACTCATATTTTCTGATCACAATATTCTGATTTGCCGAATTCGACATTTGACTGGTTCGCAGCCCAAGGTGCAAGCTGGCTACGCCATATGGCGAGGAGTTTTTCAATAAATAGTATGAACAAACTGTATTTCTCTTTCAGGCGTGCAAGTTTGCGCTGCGACAGGTGGGTCCGATTTGCGGCTCCGCCGTCATCCGTAACATGCTGTGCACGCATCTCCTGGAGGAAGGAAATTTGCATTACGGCGAATTCATGAACGACTTGTCCAAGGCGATCGTAAGTTTGGCTCACCGATTTATAGAGCGTCTAATAATAAATAAAAGAGGGAAATTCTGTTCTAATAAGATTGTTTCGTGCAGATCGCCGACTTCCCCGACAAGATCGGTCTGTACATCGCCACTTGTTGTTCGCAATTCCGCAGCACTTGGCCCATCGTGCAGTGTAACGCCGCCTTATTTGCAGGTATCGATTCATCTCCATCTATCTCCAGATATTTACATCGATTAAGAATCGTAACAATATTTAAAAATTGGGCATTTTTCAGGTTTCTTGTTGGGAAATCTTCCGCCAGAACATAAAGAATCTGTGACAAACACCGCTTGCCAAGGTAAGTTATCATGCGGTAAATGTGACTTTCGTCACTGGGGGGCGGCACCAGCCATGATAGTTATTTTATTTTGCGTTTGTAGGTTTGATTTACCTGCTGAAGGATCCGAATAAGGACGTCAGACTAAAGGCTGCAGAAGCGATGAGTCTTCTTCACGATTATTAAATTACATTAATTACGGCTGAAAATATTTTGTTCCAATTTATTTTCTATATAAAATCAAATTTTCTAAAGAATTATATATTATAATTATTATGCATTCTCAATGAATTTAAAAGTGTGTTTTTTTGTAACTAATTCCGAAATAAATATTGTATATTGTATTGAACTTAAACAGATTAAACTGTGAATAAATTCTCTGTATTCGTTTCAATTTGAGACTAAAAAAAAAAAGCTGCCCCATCATTGCGAGTAACAGGTTCGAGTTAGAACCCCTTAATGATCAAGTAGGTGGCTTCTACAGCATCTTCGTTTCCAGAGTTACACAAGAAAATTCCACCAACATTATTCTTTTTTTTTATCATTTTCCCTCCGACGTTTAGAAACCGCAAAGAATTCGCATAATGTTCTTTATTCAAAAATACATTCTCTATAAAATTATTCATTCAGAGAGTAACATTATTTTGTACCCTGATTATCTATAGGTTTCAGAATGCCGGTCCTATACTCCTTGGACCCGCGTTTGAGACATTTTCGGTCATTGGAACCAACAGAACAGAAAATTTAAAATGCTGGTATTTTTTAAAAATAACCAGAAGAAAACTGGCATTTTTTTCATCAGGTAACTTCACACGCACTGGGCATTATTTTCTCTACAAAATATTTAGCGTTCTATGAAATGGAAATCAGCGGTGGCCCCTCTCTGAGATTAATCACAAAATTAAAAGTGTTTTAAGAAACTTTTAAAAATATTTAATAAATCTTGAATATTTTAAAAGACAATATAAATACACGTTACAAGCAAATTAATAAAAAAAAAATGACATCACTGATCAAAACACATTTTACTGACATAAAAATCGATCGACGCAAAATATTAGAAACGGCAGATTATTATTTTCTAAAATTTGCTGCTCAAAACTTGTTCATTTTAATAAATCGTTACAAAAAACCCTTTAAATTTCTCAATAAAAATTCTAAAATTAAACATTTTTTTTCTCAACTGAATACTAAACGAGGATAGTTTAAACCATGTGCTCATCTTGTTTAGACTCATCCTCGACTCCCGCTTGCGCTCCCGCAGTAGAAGTGGAGGGTCCCAAACAAGACAAGGATCTGGGACTGACGGGTCTGGGACGTTCGATCGGTGGACCCACCAGGGACGGGGAACTGGCGTGTGTCCGACGCTCGACCGACGTTTGTTCATTTAAAAGGGACCGAGATCGGGGACTGACGGGTCTGGGACGCGCGAGTCCCATCCAGGACGGGGAACTGGTGGGTCTCGGGCGCTCCACCGACACTTGTTGATTTAAAAGGGACCTGGATTGGGGACTGATTGATCTGGGACTATCGACCGTTATTTTTGGACATCGGGGACTCGCGGATCTGGGACGATCGGCCATCGATTCGGGTCCCAAGAGGGATCTCAGTTCGTTATTATCGTCCGTCGAATTGAGGTGATGAACGTCGGCCCTGAACGTCTGTTCCTTCGCCGTCTCTTCCGACGAACTGCTTCTGTTTAGAAAATTCGTAAAGCCGGCGCTGTGTCTGGCGGTATTTCGAGTTCGGGAACTGGACGCCGTTTCTTCGGCGGTGGTGGAGAGTTCCGTACTCGTCGTCGGCTGCACTTCTTCGATGCCGTGGTCGTTTGACTGGTCCAGATTCTCCAGGGCCGAGCTGTGCTCTAGAACGGTGGGGGGATCGTGCGAGAAAAGGCGTTGATAGAGAGGAGAAGCCAGCATCGCCCCGCTGATCGGTCCCAGCCAGTAGATCTGAAAATAAATTTAATAAATTAGGTAAACAAACCTGTTCGTGAAAGTTTTTTTTATTGCTTTCAGACGCTAGAAATCCAATTTCTGCGGTTTCCGTAATCTCCCCAATTTATTGACGAGAAATAGGAGAGAATCGAACGAAGAATGTGGGTAAAATGAAAAGAGCGAGTAAACGAAACAGACATATGCATTAGAAAATGGTAGGTTTTCACCGCTTCCGTATAAATGTCGAGTTTTACGGATTGGTCGAATCCCAACGTTTCCAGCATGTGATTGGTCAAACGCAACGCGACGGGAGGTGAAAGGAGACACGGTTCTTACGAAAAGGAGAGCTTATTGGAATAGGTTACTGCACGAATTGTGCGAAAAAGCAACTTCTCTGACTGGCAAATCTTGTATTATTTTGTGAAAGAAACCGAAATGAGCGATCGTTTCAGCCTCGTGTCGATCACGAAATAATAAGATTTATTTTTCTGCGTAAACCAAGTTTCATATAAAAAAAAATCCAAAATTATTGTCGTTTGGTAAATGGAATAAATTTGGATCTAAAATCCCTTTTACAATACCCAGACATTCCTCGAGACGACACGTGCAACGTCATTCGCGCACATTTTAAACATTGCAGCAAAGTAATAAATTTTATGGTTTCATCCACAACATTAATCCGTTGTATTTTCTCGCCAGCCACCGTAACCACATTTCTGCGGTGGAAATGTGAAGTTACTTACCCAGTGATGATCCCAAACTTTCGTCATTATGCACGGTCCGATAGCGCGGGCAGGATTGACGCTGGCTCCCGTATATTTGATCTAAAACGCAAAAAAAAAAAAAATCCAGCAACATATTAATTAATTTGCGTATGGTTACGTCGTTCTAAAATTGGTTCCGGTACGGGGGCCCGCACTCATCAAAAGATTAAACCACAGTTCCTAACAGCAAAAAAATCGACGATAAACACGCAGCTTGTTCGAAAACACAAGGGTGGGGGAAAACACAGAATTCTATCGAATGTCAAATGCAAAGACCTTCGATAAAATGCCTTTATTTTTGACGAATTATGTTACGAAAAAGAAAAACACGATGTCTAATTTACTTGCCTATTTTTAGTATTTTATTTTTATTCAAGTTGGAAAATAAAAATTACGACAAGAAGGAAAAAAGTAAAATTCGCGCAGAGGAAAAAACGGAAAATGTCGTCTCGTTTTTCGTGGGTTTCGACGAATTTTAACCGCTCGTTTCTACGTCATGAAACGAGCGAAAATTCCGGCTACGAGAAATAAAATCGAAAGGTGCTCCCCCACTACGAAATGTTGACATGACTGATCCCTTTTCTTTCGTAAAAAAAGTACCATTTTAATTCGCATACTCACTCCGAATAAATGTATCGCAGCAACTGCAAGTCCCACTCCGCAGGGAGGCGAAATCTTCGCCTTGTCCGGCCGATTTTCGTCGCAAAGCGCGCAGATGGTCAACATCAGGAAAAAAGTCAGCAAACACTCTACGAAAAGCGCGCAGATGGTCAACATCAGGAAAAAAGTCAGCAAACACTCTACGAAAAACGCCTGAATGATCGTCAGTTGTCCGTCCACGGTTGTCTGTCCCAAGGACCTCCTCAGCGCTGCCGGCGTCATCGCCTTGAGAACCCAGGCTCCCAGAATCGCACCCGCAACTTGCGACACGACGTAAGCGCACGTCCTCACGAACCCGATTTTTCCGATGAAAAACATGCCGACGCTGACGGCGGGATTGACGTGTCCGCCGCTGATGTGTCCGAACATGTGAGCGACGGTCGCAGCGACGAATCCGAAAGCCAGAGAAATCTGCACCAGCGTGGGCGCGGCCGAATCTTCCCATCCTTCGACGCAGGAACCGCAACCGATTAAAACTATGAAAAATGTCCCGAATCCTTCGGCCAAACAGTCACCCGTTAACTGCCGAAACTTGTCCAAATCGTGGTAACCCATAATCTCTCGAAGGAAACCCATCTCGTCCCCGAACAAAATGACCCTAATAAAATTGGTTTTCGCGTCGTTTCCACACTGAGCTGGTCTAGAGAAAAAGAGGCTACGACAGAGCGATGCATGATGGGGCAATTTCATGACGTAATATTTATTTAAATTTTTGGAAATGACAAAAACCTTAAAAAACACACTGTTGTAACTTGTAACAGATGTTGGAAAATCATTTTTTTTTCTCCCTCTGTAAACTCTCTGAAACTGCGATTTATCGAAAGTAATGGAACAGAGGGCCTGGAATACGAAAAAAATAGCATGTGTGCTACCAGGGGGGCAGTGCTACCAAACAAACTCTGCTATAGCCTACGTTACTACGTATTCGTTTCGCGTTGGAACCGTTTCCTGTTCCTGTAGTCGTATCGACATCAAATTTTGCACACAGTTTCGGTTTCATTCCGTATAAGTTCCAGCTAAAAATCAGACTTTTAACCCACAAAAAAAACCAAAAGTTATAGCGATTTTAAATTTTGGGGAACATGTGGTTTCTGATTGAAGCGATGCAGTGGTGCACTGGGGCCAGGGCGGGCCAGGGCGACGCCTAGGTACTTTTTTTTCGAAGACAGGGCGCGCCCTGGTACGTACTTTTTTTATGAAAAAGCATTGGTACCGTACCCAGCAGAAAACTATTTTCAGTGTAAACATAGCCTATATTATAAAGTGAAGAAATATTCTACTCCCTAGCAGTCTAGTATTTTCTGCGTAGTTTTTCTCCCTTTCTTGTGCACATCTGGAATGGGGTTGGGTTAGTCCACATATAGCGTAATAGTTATAACTTCTTTCAGATTCAAAGACCATGTGAATTGCGTTTCGGTCTTTCCGACTATCTGAGCTGTAAGGAGTGTAAGGTGCAAGCTTTTTAGGTTTAGCTTGCTGCCTTGCTTCATATTACGCTGACCCTGGGGGGGGGGG
>JAQFYH010001031.1:0-10487 GCA_034694405.1 Scolopendrellopsis subnuda
AAGGCTTGCTACGCGTCCCATAGACATCCATGTTAAAGTTAGCAAGAAATACAAATTCACAAAAATACGGGCCCTGGGAGATAATAATTAAAACTGAACAATGAAGTTAATTTGTGGGAACGGTGAAACTGCTAATCTTTCCTTTGTGACTAGAAACAGCTTCGTGAGAGAGTGTTGACCTTGGTAGATAACTACGAAAATTAAAAGGGGTGATTCAACCTTCATGTGGTTGCGAATACTACACAGAGTCGAAAAAAGTGAAATTTTCAAAAATAAAGTTTTGGGTTCGAACCCCGTTACCATGGTGACCGCAAAAGTTTTCGAAATCTACATCCACCCTACGCGAATCTCCAATGCATTAGGTTTCGAATGAGCTATGTTTCGTCCGTATATAGCTCGGGTTGATTAAACTTGAAAACTAAGCGATTTTTGATGTCTTGCCGCTCGCCTATATGCACAATTTAAACGATACAACAAACACTGTCGGCCCGACATCCAACTTAAGAACGCGCGTGCGCAACTGAAAAATCTGACAACTGGGCACGCGCGTTCGTAAGTCGGAAGTCGGACCGACAGTGTTTGATGTATCATTTAAATTGTGCATCACACCTGTATCGATTTCTTCATAAATATCAAAGTCAAAGTTCTTAAAAACGTATTTTTGTTTAATGTTGAACTTTAACACTTACAGCGTTCGAAAGGATGATTAAAAAATAAAGATTAAACGATGAAATAAAACGATTTTAAAAGTAACTTTTGTCAAAACGGAACCATTCTCATTATTTTCGAAAGATCACATGATCATTTTAACCAATCAGAGCGCTTCTTGCTCTTAGTGCGCGAAACGAAACTATAAGAAGCGCTGTACAAAAAATAAAAACCTGCGGGAGATTTAAAACAGTACAGTACGATTTAAAACACAAACATTTCTCCCCTCCGTAAAGGAACTTTACCAAACGGAGCTAAAAAACAAAACAAAATATTATGGCAGCATTAGGCGGAATCAGAGGAAATGTCAAGGGGGCAAATCTTGGTAACTGGTCGTTTGAAGACTCCAAGGCTTGTCTTGACTTCCACTACTCGAATCTGTCCATCTTTTCCGGGAAAGACGTTCACGATGACACCTTTCGGCCAAACGTTGCGACTCATGTTGTCGTCCGCGACGATGACTATATCGCCAACTTTCAGGGGGTTCGTGTAGCGATACCATTTCGTCCTTCTCGTGAGCGTGGGCAGATATTCTTTCATCCACTTCCTCCAAAATTCGTCCGTTAAACGCTGTGCCACTCTCCACTGCTTGCGGAGACATAAATCTCGGTCATCAAATTTTCCGATCGGCTGCTGATTTGCGTTCGATGTGCCGATCAAAAAGTGATTCGGTGTGAGGCTGAAATCGTCGTCGGGATCGATGGAGACGTGCGTGAGCGGACGGCTGTTTACGATGTTCTCGGCTTCTATCATCAAAGTCTTGAGAACTTCATCTTTCAACGTTCGATTCTTGACCGTCATTTTCAGCGCTGTCTTGACCGATCTGACTAACCGCTCCCAACATCCGCCCATGTGCGGGGCCGCCGGGGGGTTAAAATGCCACTGAATTCCAACGTTTCCCAACTTGGATTCGATCTTTTCTTGGTCCAAATCTTTAACTGATCTTCTTAATTCTGCGTCAGCTCCTTTCAGATTGGTGCCGTTGTCAGAATAAATATCCGTCGGATATCCACGTCTTCCGATCATTCGACGAATCGCCAATATCGTCGAATCCGTCGTCAAACTGTCGGCGATCTCCAGGTGCACGGCTCTCGTCACTAAACAGGTGAACAGTACTCCGTATTTCTTCACCGTCCTTCTTCCTTCGGAAACTAAAATCGGCCCGAAGTAATCGACTCCGGAAACGGTGAAAGGACGTACGTGGTGACGTAGACGATCTGCTGGCAGGTTTCCCATGATCGGAGGTTCGGGCTTTGCTCTTCGGATCTTGCAGACGTTGCATTCGTTCCAGGAACTTCGGACTGCTGCTCTCATTTTCGTGATCCAAAACTTCTGGCGCAACTCGTTCAGAATTCTTTCTTGTCCGTGGTGTCCCGATAAAACGTGATAATGACTTATTATCAGTTTTGTGACGTGGTGTTTTCGATCCAGAATTATCGGTTTCTTGCATTCTTCGGAAACGCCCGCTGCAGCGTCGATTCGGCCCTTGATCCTTATTATTCCTTTCTCGTCGATGATCGGACTTAACTTGAAAAGGCGGCTGGACGTCGGCACTTGCTTTTCTTCGATTAGAATCTTCTTTTCGTCAGGAAACGATTCTTCTTGCGCGGACGCGATCAGTCTTTCTTCGGCCAACTTTAACTCGTCGACTGTCAAACTCGGATTCGTGACGGTTTCTTTCTTCAGACTTTTCGCGCGACAATTTCCAACGTAGCGAAAAATCCATCCAGTTACACGAACCAATCGGATCCAAGACGAAAACTTCTTCGGATCGGGCAACGCCAATTCTTCTTTCTCCGTATCTTGAGCGCTGACGTTTACGTAATCTTGTTTCATCTCGGTAAATTCTGGTGTCGAATTTTCGGTTTCATTTTTCTCGATCTTCGGCCATTCCGACTCTGGTAAGTACAGGAATGCTGGTCCCTTGACCCATCGACTGTCACGTGAAATCTTGAGGTTCCCGATGTCTCTAGTCGCGTCGTCCGCAACGTTCTCTTTCGTAGGAACCCAGTTCCAGTCTCCGGCGTCAGTGGTTTCCAATATTTCTCCCAAACGGTTCGCCACGAACTGCTTGAACTGCTTCGCGTCGCTCTTTATCCAGGAAAGTACTGTACGCGAGTCCGTCCAATAATGCGTCGTAGAAACCGGGATTTCGTGCTCTTCAAGAATCGTGCGGGCTAATCTCGTTCCCATTACTGCAGCTTGAAGTTCAAGGCGCGGAATCGAAAGCGGACGAAGGGGCGCTACTCGGGATCTTGCCATTATCAGGGCGCATCTGATACGATCTTCTTCTTGAATTCTCCAGTAGGCCGCCGTTGCGAACGACTGTTCACTCGCATCGCAGAAAACGTGAAGCTGGTACATTTTCTCTCGTGACGACTTGAAGTAATTTCTCGGGACTCCAAATCTCTCCAACTTCGTGATTTTCTCGACCCAATCGCACCATTTTCGGTAGACTCCTTCCGTCACTTCGTCATCCCATCCTATTTTCGATCTCCAAATGTCTTGCAAAATAATCTTCCCTCTAACGGTAAATGGTGTCAGAAGTCCAAGAGGATCAAATATCGACATGACGAGTTTCAAAACTTCGCGTTTCGTAGGTCTTTTCTCTCCTGAAATCAGCCTGGCGTCCAGTCTGTCGAAACTGCACTTGAACGTCAATTCGTCTGTCGCTGCATTCCAGTTGAGACCCAAAATCTTTTCCATCTGAAGTTCTTGCGCTCCTTCGAATCCTTTTCTTTCCAAATTCGATCGCAACTCCGCGGGAATCGACGCTAAAACTTCTTCGGAATTACTCGCCCAGTTTCTCATTTCGAATCCTCCGTTCTTGTGAATCTCTGCAACTTCTTTGACCAGTTCCTTCGCTTCTTCTTCGCTCTCAACGCTGTCCAAATAATCGTCCATGTAGTGCCTCTCCAAAATCGCTTTCGTTGCACGTGGAAAATCGGTCTGGAACTCGAGCGCGTTTCGATTCTTCATCTCTTGAGCCAAGAACGGCGAACAACTTTCTCCAAATACCATCACTGTCATCTCGTAGGTCGCAGGCGGGTTCTCTCTGTCTGCTCCCCTCCAAAAGAAACGCTGCGCGTGGCGATCTTCTGGCCTGATCTTGACTTGGTGATACATCTCCTTTATATCGCCAGTAAATCCAATTTCTTTCTGCCGAAACCTGAAGAGCGTTCCGACGAGCGAATTCAGCAAATCCGGTCCTTTGAGGAGGAAATCGTTGAGACATTTCCCGTGGCTTTTCGCGGCTGCATCAAATACGACTCGGATTTTCTTCTCTGGCTTGTTCGGATTTACCACGGCAAAGTGCGGTAAATACCAGGTTCTCGGATGTTCCACTTGAAGCTCGTCGTCCGTCAATCGTCGGGCGTAACCTTTCTTGACGTAATCTTCGATTTTCGTCGTGTATTCTTCTGCAAACTTCGGGTCGCGATCCATTTTTCTTTCGATCGAAATCAATCTCTTGAGAGCCATTTCCTTGCTTTCCGGCATGATCATATTTTCCTCTTTCCAGAGCAAACCTGTCTCCCATCTTCCTTCTACACGGCGCGTCGTTTCTGTCAAAATCTCTTTCAGTCGAATTTCTTCTTTCGTCTGAATCTCGTTTCTCGGAACCGCAACTCCAAAACTTTCTGTCTTGAACGTTTCGCTGACCATTCTGTGGAGTAAATCTTCGGGTTCTTCGAGTTGACTGACGTGCAAAGTGAAGACGGAATCCACACGATCTTGAACTTGACCAATATTTCCGTGGACGACCCATCCGAGCTTCGTTCTTGACACCACGGGGGCGTTCTTCTCTTTCTGTAGAACTTCTCGGCTGACAATCAAGTCGCAGTTGTCCTGTCCAATCAAAATCGTGGGTCTCTGGTGCGGAGTTGGAAATTCTTTCATCTCTTTCAGGTGCGGCCATCGGTTTACGAGCTTCGAAATCTTCGTCGTTTGAACCGGAAGTTGCAGATCTTTTATCGTCCTAACATTTTCCATCTTGAAAGTTTCTCCCTCGCCAGTTCCGCAGATGCGAATATCGATCCGTTCCGACTGAGTTTCTCGCCGACATGAAGCATCCATCCATTTCAATTTCAGATCTTCTTTCTCACCTTTTACGCCCAATTTCCTCGCCACATCAGCATCAATCAGGGTGACGGTGCTCGCCTCGTCGAGTAGAGCGTGCGTCCTAATTTCTTTTTCTGGTCCCTTCAGGATGACTGGCAGCACTTTCAGCAGGACGGTATTATGGTGAACTGGTGCTTGAACGTCGGTCTGGGTGACGGTCTCCGTCTCGGCTTCTTCTTTCTGCGAATTTTCGGATTTAATCTTACCTCTTCCGGCAGGATTATGGAGTAACTTATGGTGCCATCCTGTGCATCCATTCAGCCCGCATTTCTTGTCTCTTTTCTTGCAGGTTGAACTACCATGTGATTCCCCAAAGCAGATGAAGCAGAGTCGTTTCTCCATGACCATCTTCCAGCGTTCGTCCACGGACTTCCCCTGAAACTCTAAACATTCTGATAAAACGTGATCTTTGTTGCATAATTTACATTTTTTCTTGGGTGCGGAAGCGGCGATCAGGGAACAGGAATTATTTTTCCCGTCTTTCTTTTTCGGTTCTTTCGATTTGTCGACGTGGAAACTCGTGTCGACGTAACTCGCTGCTGCGGACTCGACCAGAATCCAGCTCACGAAATCTTTCAGGGTGACATTTCCTCTTTTTTCCGCCACCGTTTTGCCCCAATGCAACTTTAGGGCGGGGGGTAATTTCGCCACCAAATCAGACACTAACTGAGGGTTATTCAGGTGACCCTTTACATCCAAACTCTCGATCGTGGCAACAAGATTTTGAGCACAATTTGCGAACTTAATTAACTCCTCAAACCTGTCTTCTCTCACGTTTGGCATCTCCTTAACTTTCTTAATCAAATTCGCGACAATAATATCTGGACGGCCAAACCTATTCGTGAGAGTTTCGATAATCAGTTCGACATCTTCGGAATTGTACAACAAATATTCAACCGAGAGTTTTGCGTCATCCTTCAGCGCATTCTGGAGGCGCGACATGTTCTGGTGCGGCTTGAACTTTCCGTGCTCGTTCGACCTCTTGAACTGGGTGATAAAGTTCGGCCACTCTTCAAACTTTCCGGAAAATGTCGGCAGTTTATTTCCGACACTTTGTTGGAACAGCAACTCTTCTATCTTCTTATTCGAGGCACTCGAAACAGCTTCTTGTCTGTCCGTAACAGTCCCAAACACCTTCAAAAGAGCGTTTGCCAATCTGTCTTCCGAGTTGGCAGCACTGCCCCCAGCTGCAATTTCACTTTCCGGTGGACCGGTTGCAGGTGCCAATATTTCTGAGGCCACCTGGGTCCTATCACAGACTACGGGTGCAGGTGCCAGTCTTTCGGGAACATGACGGGCACTCGGGGTACGGGGTGGAGTCGCCAAATTTTCTGCGGCAACTCTGGTCTCCATTTTCAAATTTCGATCTCCATATACAGGCTGGAAGCCCATATTGAGACCACCCATGGCACCGAGTGGCTCCGTAACATAATTATCAGTACTACCAGTTACACTGACAAAATCCCCACGATACTCACTACCGACACTCGAATTACTTTCATTAATTTCACTTCTGATGTCGTAGTAATCGCTCAGATCCTGGGAATCGTCACTGGAGTACGTTTCTTCAATTTTCTGTTTTTCGAGATCCAACTGACGTTGGATCAGGATTTTCTCTCTTTCGAATAATTTCTTCTCAATTTCGAGCGAAGCTCTTTCAGCTTCTAGTTCCGCTTCTAAATGACGAAGTTTCTTCTGGTTACTTTTCTTCGAAACTCCACTTTTTCCGGAGCTCGATCCTTTCGAAACAGCTGGTGATCGGATTTGCCACTGACGTAAATTGAATGACGTCATAGGCTTGAGAACAGGCATGCCGGGCGACTGGGCCGTAGGCCTAACAACGTTTGGTTTTTCTCCCGATTTTAAATTCGCCCCCACAGCTCCCATATCATTTTCACTTTCAAATGGAGCATTGGGATCCGACGATTTAAGTTCGGCGTCGTTCATTTTCCCACTGGCAGCCTCCTGCATCATTTTCTTTTCTTCTATTTCGTGCGACATCGTGGATTTTTCTTCCATGACTGGATATTCCTGCTCGAAGGACCAACAAATGTATCGATTTCTTCACAAATTTCAGAGTCAGAGTTCTTAAAAACGTATTTTTGTTTAATGTTGAACTTTTACACTTACAGCGTTCGAAAGGATGATGAAAAATAAAGAATTAATCGATGAAATAAACAATTTTTAAGTAACTTTGTCAAAACGGAACCATTCTCAAATATTTTCGAAAGATCACATGATCATTTTAACCAATCAGAGCGCTTCATGCTCCTAGTGCGCGAAACGAAACTATAAGAAGCGCTGTACAAAAATAAAAACCTGCGGGAGATTTAAAACAGTACAGTACGATTTAAAACACAAACAAATACAATGGGTTACAGTTGAAACAAACAAACAAATATACAGAATAATATTTTTATGAAATAATGAACCAACCATTCAGAAAACATCCTCGAATATTATATTCTTCGTGCGAATTATTTAGTGGCGGAATCATCTCCCACTCTTTCGTCGCCGGATCGTAAAATTCACCCGAATCTAAAAACGACCCAGTCTGTGAATTTCGTCCTCCTATCGCGTAAATCTTTCCCTCTAGGACGTCCACTGCGGGGAAATGTCTCGCTTCGTTCATTTCTGGCAGCTCCGACCATTCGTTCTTGACGGGATCGAACGCACGCACCTCTCGACAATCACTCCATCCACCCACGAGATGAACTAGTCCGTTCGACTGAACTGCGCCTGCAAAATATGTAAATGCGAGCAGACCGACGTTTGTTCGCCTGTATTCAAATATTGTACCATCTATTTCCCGTTGGTTGCGCCACTCGTGGTCATTATTTTCCCTCATTTTCCATTACAAGTGGTAAATCTTTGGCGTTGACACTCAGTGCGACCAAAGGTGTCTGGCGTTGGAGGATAACACGACGCGAGATGTCGCTACAAACGGGAAATAGATGGGACTCACTTCTGTCACCGAAAATGAGATGAATATGGAAGTCTCCCATGTTTAAAAATCTTTTAGATTGTAATAGTTGAACTAACTTGTGCACGGGTGCGAAAACTCGGGGGTTTGACCGGGATGTCTTCGCCACTCATCTTTTCCAATGTCGTAAATTTCGATCACCCTCGACGTGGATCCTCTCATGACCATCAGCATTTTTTTCGTTGGTTTCTGCGATAAATAAATAAAACATTAAGCAAGAAGGACGAATTTCCTATTCTTCTAAATAGCACATTCGCCCTTCTTGCATGTCGGGGACGACTCGTCGCATAAAGAAAAGCGAAAGTCTTTGATGATGTAGCAGTACTCGAAAGCAAAAGATTTAGTTGCCTGCAATTAAAATAACGGGTGGATTTAATGCTATAAAGTGGCAAGTTTGGTTTCTTATTGACAAATAAGTCTCACGAGTTCTTACTCTGATGGCTGCTTGCAAATGAAAGAAGAGCGCTTCGTTCAAAAGTCCGGAACAGATCGGATCGTTCTTCATGGCCTTTTCGTTTCTGACTTTATCCAGGAGGTACGTGTTGGTTAATTTCTTGAGATCAACGTGGAGTAGTGCATAATACCCTACAACTACGCGCAAGGAATCTTCTTCTGCCGACAAGCTCATCTGCCGGCAGTGTTTGGCGTAGGCGGCACCCTTTGTTGTTGCC
Source organism: Scolopendrellopsis subnuda (assembly GCA_034694405.1). Taxonomy (NCBI): domain Eukaryota; kingdom Metazoa; phylum Arthropoda; class Symphyla; family Scolopendrellidae; genus Scolopendrellopsis; species Scolopendrellopsis subnuda. The sequence continues at coordinate 8,482 of JAQFYH010001031.1, forward strand.
AGCAGTGACCCCGCCCTTCTTGAGGGTGGCGGATGTGTCGATGCGGCAATGTTTATGACAGGCGGGGCCCTTTATACTTACTCAAGTATTGACCCATGGTTTTATAAATGGAAAATGTATTTTTTTTTTCACTCTAGGGATGTTGCAAACATTTGTAGGTGCTCTGCGGTGGATGTTGGTTTGAAGTCGTGCGTACTTTAATCAGTGTTAATTAGAGGCTTATGTAGCGGTTGACTGTCGTCACTCTGGTTTGCTTTTAGCATCGTGTTATCATATTTGGAAGTAAGTGTATTTTGGAGGTCTCCAGTATCATTTCCTATGGATTATTGTTTATGAGCGTTTGCGGTTCCTCTTATGAACTTCTGCTTTATATATCTCCTAAGTGATTATAAAATCATTTCTACTTGTCGAAACGCGTCCGTTCCTTTGTGTATACTTGTAAGAACATTTTTTCTCATACCCAGCAGTCGCGGAACATTGCTCAATCTGACTGTATCTATGAGGAGAGAGATTGTTAAACAAATCTACGTGTTGAAACGGGCGCTTTCCCTCATAAGGCGGCACTTGTTTTTCCTCTTCGACAAAAGCCATACAGCTATGAAGTAAATTTTGATGATAAATCTGAAAATCAATTAATATAAATCGGATATTTTTTTTTTTATTTATTAAATATTTTTTTTAAATTTTTTAAAAAAAAATTAAGAAAATCAGTGTTTTTATGTTATTTTTTTTTTCTCAAAAATCCTGTACGACCATTTTTCTAACGAGATGAAATTATAATCCCGTAAAATCAGTTCGGTAACGTTGCGCTTGATTTTCGCTATAGACCTAACGTACGTTTTACATCGTGTGATGATCAAAGGGCTCAAGCTGCCGCCGCCGCCGCCCCCCCTCCCCAAGCCTACGGCTTGGGCCGCCGCCCCAAGCCGTAGGCTTGGGTGGTATATATTGATTTTTTCAGCCGTCTCTTCTTCATTTAACGAGATGGATTCGTCATTGATGCATCCTTTTAATATGGTCGTGGCCGGACCTAGCCAGAGCGGTAAAACGACGTTTGTTAAGAGATTAATTTTGCAGAGTGGGGAGATGTTTATGAATCCCCCAGAAAAAATTTTCTATTACTACGCGGAATGGCAGCCTTCTTACTCCGCCTTGGCTGGGAAAGTTGAATTTATCGAGGGTCTGCCCACTTCTCTACCAGATGGAAAGCGAAGGACTTGGATTATTTTAGACGACTTAGCGAGCGAGATGGAGTCTAATAAGCAAATATCTCAATTATTCACGAGGGGAACTCATCATAGAAATTGCAGCGCGATTTTAATCATGCATAATTTTTTTCATAAAGGAAAAGAAATTAGAACAATCACGTTAAACGCTCACTATATCGTCCTCTTTAAAAATCCTCGAGACAAATCTCAAATCAGTTCCATAGCTCGTCAATTATATCCCAACGACGTTCAATTCATAACCGAAGCTTACGACCAGAGCACCGCTGAACCTCACTCGTATATATTTTTGGACTTGAAACAAAACACTCTCGAATCAATGCGAGTGAGATCGAATATATTTGGAGAAAATTCGAAACCGCCTATCGTTTATATAAGCAAGAAGTTACCGATTTAATCAGTCGACGCAGAGATGCTGAAGAGGAAGCACATTCCCATTCTTCGATTGTTGTCTCGAAGGGATATAAAGCCTAACGTTCGTCGAGCCATTTTAGTCGATCGACAGATTTTAACCGGAGTGTGTGAATGCGTCTTCAATACCTTAAACGGTCGAGTTCCATTAACTAAAAAACAAAGGAAGATTTTAAGCAAATACAAGAAAGAGCTGCGTTTCTTAGCGAATAAGAAAGTTTCGAGGCGTAAAAAGAGACGCATCATTGTACAAAAAGGTGGTGGATTTCTACCTTGGCTCATCGCTCCAGCAATCAGTTTATTCACGTCGTTAATACGAGGAGATGGCTCGTAAAATGTACTTGCTTCCCTTCGAGCAATACGAACGCT
>JAQFYH010001032.1:0-10484 GCA_034694405.1 Scolopendrellopsis subnuda
CCACACGACGAAAAATGTGGTTATATTTTGATGTTGCACATGGATCTGGTTTTTGTGTTGTTGCGTTGTTCAAGTACTGATGTCAATCAATCAAAGAAAATATGCATATTCGACTCGACAACTAGTTTATAGTTGTCCAGCGTGTTTGATTTAAAAACAATTCAACAACAATCGCTGGAAAATCATAGCTGTTCAGTGTTCAATAATATTGAACTACAAGTGTTCGCTCCCAACAGATGAGTAACTAATACCATGAGTAGACCACAGAACTAATATTTGTAAACTGTAACTAACTAATACTCTCCATACTTTTGTTGAACCATTCAGCCACGGTGCCAGACCGTGTAAATCAGCCGAATACTACATAAACTCAGCTAATTTCTACGTTCTTTTGGGGTTTTACTTCATACATAACATTTAAAAATTCCATTAACGTTTCCTGCAAACAAAATAAATTATTTTTACCTAGACTTTTGTCTTCTGTTTGGTATTTCTGGTTGCGCTGTATTTTTGTCTTTCGTACAAAAGTAATATTTCCACCCGGTTGGATAAAATGTTTATTATACGAAATGCCGCAATATGCCTGCAGTGTTTGGAGCTTTTTGAAATATACAGAATATCCGAATGATAACGTAAAGACAAAGACGATTTTTTGTTTTTTTGTTTTAAATATTATAAAATTAATACGAGAAATTTAAATTAAAAATATTATTTTACCGTTTTTTTCTGTCTTTCTACATTAGAGGGAAAGTTCTCCATCCGTCGTAGGTTTTATAACTAATAGGGATCAAACACCATGGAACAGAGTCAAGTATCCATGCTAATTAATCCAATGTTAATACGTATAAACTATAATATTATTTTCTATTTACAACAGTCAATTTCATGTGATGTGGACTGTCCCGCAAGTTCCAAATCGTTACACACTATGCAAAAATTAATGCAACGTGCTTTTGCTATGCAACCTTATAAAACTGTATTTTGTGTCTACACGACAATATATCGTATTGTTTGTTATTTGTGAATAATTTTTTTTTACTATTAAGAAATTTTATCATAAAACCATAGATAACGTGTATGGATATCTCACTTCTATGGTGTAGTTGCCGTTAGTAGTTTAAAAAAAAACTATGACACATGGCGAAAAGCACAAATCCACGTATTCGTACCGCTCCAGTGCACAGGCTGTTTGCGCGTGTACCATCTGTTGAGAGAAAACGTAACAGCTCCAGCCTCCAGGACATTCTTACATTGAGAGAATGGCGAGATCGAGAATCATATAATTAGCATGATATCTCACCTGCTTCCATTATAAGGTTGTAAATAAGCGTTTTTCTCCTTGTGCAAATGCTTAAATTATAATGCAATTAAATTGAAATTTGAACGGTAACGGACAAGTGGTTAAATGGTAATTGGTAATTCTTTCAAAATACCATAAATTTTTTTATTAGTTTGGAACAGATTCTTTCTGGGTAGATATCGATAATTTATTAGTTACGACTCTTTAATTAAACGAACTTATTAACTGAATTTTTAATGAATTACCAATTTTTCAATACCAATGAATGAAGAAGCAATTTATATCTTTCGTTCATAAAAAAATAATTGCCCTCATTTTCATTTTCTAAAAAACTTTATATTCTTTAGATTGCATATTTATCATACCAACTTTTTAATTAATTTTTTTATGTGTGTATAGTCTATCCCAGCGCGTATATAAAAGAAGTTTATCAATTTCTTAATATTTTCTTATACTCCATCTTGGCAATGATTTATTTTGTTGCCATATCAGATCCCCCCCCCCCCAACTCATGCAGCCGCCATTTGATTTTCTACATGAAAAGGAAAATGCATTATACGCACCGTATTATGTTGTGTGTCTTGTGGGCGATAATATAGAAATTTCCCATTTATACGGTGTACGATGTGAAGGTAAGCCAAAGCGGGGTAATTTTCCAAACAGGGTGTGTGTGGAATCGACAAAGATGCAAGCGGCGTTTCATCCAGGGTTTCGTTAATAAAACGACTTTAAAAATTAAAATTAGATACTGTATTATCTATGATGGTAGGATATCACCGTTTTACTGATTGCATGGAAACATTGACACACTGAAAGATGCGCGGTTTGATATTCATCGCGATCATTTAAAAAAAAATCCTTTAAATTGTTCAAATGACCACATTGGCGGCATGACACTCTGATTTTGTTAAAAAAAAAGATAATTAATAAATAAAATGCCTTGCTTTGATTGCCTAAATTAATTCTTTTTAGTTCTCAGATAGTTTTAACTCATATTTTACGAAGAATTTGAAAATCTGGACTTCTGATTGGATCTTCATCGTCCTCTCAGGACGAGTTCAACCAATCAGATTTCAACTTCTTTGTAAAAATAATTCAAATTATCTCAGAAACCAAAAAGAATTAATTTAGGACTGTCCCATTTACACCGTACAATTCTCATCGTACTGTTGTACAACAGTATACGCTGTCGCTGCTCATCAGTGACCATTTTCCTTCTTAGATTCACGCAAATTACGAAAATGACGAATGAAAAATAAATGACAAAGTTATTTCATTATATAATATTGAGAGTTTCGTCATTATCGGTCTAAATTTGTATATAAAGCACTTTGTTAAGATAACAAATTCGTAATTAATGATTTAGAATCTATTATACTCGTATATAAACTAAAAGCAGCGGAGCAAGCAGCAAGGGGGACGGAGAGGGGCCGCTGCTGCGATGTTTCCTCAATGAAATGAATTATTCCAAAAATCGAATGAGACGTGCGCGAATTTGTAACGTGTTCCGCAGAGGATATACGATTGATCGTTATGGAACCATGTCTTCCCTTGAAGCGTGGAGTTGATCCCCTCAGTAATTCCACTACTCACACTCGGACTGTCGGACGTAGTTAGAAACGTGCTCTGTTCGTGTTTACTCGTTGATTAACGAGCACGGTGAAATTCGGTTTCCGATGGCGGAAACTGACGATTCCGCTTCTTATGTTTCGAGTTTTCGAACCAACAGATCGAAACACTCCGCATTTATCATTATAATAGTTTTCTATTTAAAAAATACGAATCGAGAGCTGTTTTTGTTTATTTTTTTTCCTTCTCTCATCATGCAGTTAGAATAATAAAAGAAGAGATGATATCTCCTTAGTTACGAATATTCTTGTGTTTCTTTCTTAATTTTGAAATAATATTGCTGAAACTTCGAAATAATGCACAATTCAAAACAACTCCTGAATCCAAAAATGCTCTCTGTATGGATGGATTCTCGACAGAAGATGAGAAATGTTTTCCTGCACCGCACCTGCTAATGTACCATATAGGGCCAGATCGGTGAGATTCTTGTGTAAAAGTACCAGCTATTACCGGTCATATTTCTGTATCTATCCACACTTCAAAACATTGAACAGCAAAGAATCTAATAAAGTTATTTGGAAAGTTCGAATCTTTTGACCTTGCACTGTTACAATATTCCGTGAAAATTAGTTGCAATCTATAGAGAACGCACAGTTTTGTCTTCTTTTCTCCTAATGATGATTGTTCAACAATAATCTCTATTACGACGTGTAATGCCGTCGAAATCGTTAATATTAAACACGTGCATTAGTCTTTGAATTGATACAAGATTTATAAGCTGTATAACATTGTGTGATACTCTACGCAACCTTCTCCTTTTAACCCCAAATTATTTCTTAATAAAGCGATGTATTATTTATTGGTCAATATAACCAAGTAACAGTATATAGGTGTATATGCAATTTTCCTCCTGCTGGTTGAACTCTGTATACATGAATTCGCTTTCGTCTCTTTTAGGAAATCCGGAGTCGAAAGGTTTCGGAGAAAGCGAAAACCGAACTATTAGCTATATATACCGCATAAACATTCGGGTTCTGATTAATGTGGGTCCCAGTATACGGGTATAGCAGCAAGTCGCGCTATACGAATAACCTATATATAGTTGATACAGGGTGTGTGGGTTCTATAAACTGAATAACACTTTAAGGGTGCGTACATCGATACAGATAGTTTTTACTGCTAGATAGAAAATCAAGCTCACGTGACGTGTTTAGACCAACCGCGTTCGTTGAAATGAGTCACGTGAGCGTCATTTTCTATCTAGCAGTAAAAATTCTGTATCGTGAACGCAGCCTAAGACAGCAACAGATTCAATATTATACTCCGTAATAGTTTATTCTCTAAATCAACAATATTAAAATATATAAAGAATTTGAGAGCTTATAATAAGATACCACAATCAATTTGTGAAATCATTTTATTTCTGCAGCATTAAAAAGCAATCATGTAAAAAAGAACTTTACGAGATACTGATAAAATAATAGGAAATTAAGAGAAGAAAGATATCTCTAAAATCTACAATTCCACATTATCTCTACTCTGTATTATTCAGAAAAAAAGATTTTTTATATATTTGCTTCGTACATCGGAAACCTAAAACGGTAATAATAATAATATATGTTCAGTATTAGAAAGAACACTGATAGGGTGAATATAGGATGGGATGTGGGAATAAATGGGGACAGTTTTTCGATGGATTAAAATATTCTACAAAAGTAAGTTACAGAATAACCAAGGTGTTTTATTAGGTAAACTATAGCTTACAACTTCGTTTTATTTCTGTATGAAATGGAGGAGCATGAAAGGAAATTCAACAGACAGATTATCAAACCCTGGACTCAAACCTTGCAGATATCTAATCAGATGTGGCAATACAGTTTCCTATATACAACCACCCCCTTATGGAACTGTACACTTTGTACAGTAATCAAGAAGTTCGATTAGGTCCTATATGATTGATAGAATATTATGTACATACCCGTGGCGTATAATGATTAGAAGTTATTGTGCATTCTCTTTTCGCAATACAGAACTCTGGGTTCAAATCTGACCAACACCTCTAGGGCACACCTCTATTTACCCATTATACTTATAGGCCCCTTTTGGGACATTCCAAGCTCACTGATAAGTAATAACAGGGGATCTGTGTGTAAATGAGCAAAGTAAACACCATCATGTTATTTTTATTATGTTGAAAATTTAGAATTAAATTCTAATCCAGGTAATTATAGGTATCAATAGGTATAAGAGAAAAACAGCAAAACACCCAATATATTTCTACGAAGCATTTCTAATAATATTGCACCTGACAGGGGCCTGAGAATGATTTATGCATTCTGGTGTGTTACCCATTTATTATTACGTGCTACATATAACTCCACCCTTATAAAGCAGAGACTGTGACACTGTTTCAACTAACGGCGCGCATTCCATGCGAAGGATGTAAGTTACGGGATAAATAATATAACGTCGCGGATCAACGTAGATGGGCATGAATCATCCCCAACTTGATTAAGAATTTAATTAGCTAAAAATAATAAAATTTCATTAAAAAATGTTGTAATAGCTCTCTCCTAAACTGTCTTATAGTCCGAGAAAAAAAACTTGATATTTTATACATTTCATAAAGCATAAATACAGATTTTTTTTTAAAGAATTCCGTACTCTGCATTTTTTTTCTTCTTCTGATTTTATGTTTGTTAAGATAAAAAAAAGGTTAACGAACTTGGGTTTATGTTTTATACCCCATATATCTTGATCCAGTGATAAAAAAAAGTACCGCACTGTATAAACTTATCTACTCGTATTTCGGAAAAGAGAGATGCACATTTTGTTCTGAATTAAAAACGTTCAATTTTAATTATTTCGCCTGGTCACGACAATACCGGTAATGTTTTGAAGAATAATAATTTTGAAATACAGTCCACGGGACTCCGTAGCTACATTAACCGTATTTATAAAAGTGTGTTCGTAGTAAATAATTTTAATTTTCTCTAAAAGCCGCAAAAAAAAAAAAACTTTATTTTAGTGGTTTCATTGACCTTTTTGTCAACCCAGTTCCGTTGCTTTCCTTCATATTCCGTGTAGAGCTGCAAGTAGATTTCTGTTATCCACTATGTGGTATTCCGCTATGGTTTAATGATACGCTCGTATCATCCACTACGACGCGCAGTAACATGGCAGGTTTCATAAAGTCTCTACAACACTACAGAGACCATGTTACAACTCGGAGCTAGAGACTCTCCTGTTCTATATACCAGAGAGCTCTCGGTGTTTCTCGTCCAAGTATATTTGACAGTTTCTAGCTCGGACAAATTTACAAGAATTAAATGAGAGTGACATTAATAGAAGAGGCCATATAACTGCTGCTGAGCACTGCTGTGGACGTCGTCCGCCCGAGAGCTGCAGAGAGCTAATAATACACTTTTATGTCCATGTGTTCTTATTTTGTAGGGTTGCCCAATTTTAAGAAATTCATTGTTCGATAGTTTTTCTTTAAAAAGCAAACATTACAATAAAAGCACGGAATTAAAAATAAGTTAAATACGAAATAATCGATTGTCTTTTAAGATTTGCAATTATCATGGTGATTTTTATACGCTTATGGCACTTATACTGCTCATTAATGAAAACTCTGTAGCCTATAGAGCGAGGGCAGCTCGGGAGACATATGAAGAGCAAATGCTACGAAAAATGCTCGTAAAATGCTTAGCAGTCGCACACAGAGCACTGTCCTTGTAATTCAGCTAGCACGATAACCTCTAAACCACCGACTCAAACGCTTCTGCTTTTTATATTCGCAAAAGAATGCAGTGTTTCAGTACTTCTAGAATTCGAGCAACCCCCCTGTGTATTTTTTTTACCAGCCCTATGTTTTCTAATTTAAAAAAAAAACACATATAATAGACTGCAATACTCGTAGTACGCGGTTCTATCTCCAGAAGAAATAAAACGTATTTTATGAAAGTCAATTCATTGAGAATTTACTATCAATATATTCGTGTATTTTTAGAATAAAGTTTTATCATTTTACAGCAATTGAAGATAAAGGCATCGCCGGCTACAGCAGTAGTGTATCTTACTTTAAAACGCTGAAAATGATTTACTTTCTTGTATCGTATGATGGAGGAAAAAAAGACTGTTAGTCTTATAAAGCGCTGTTTTATATACGGGCTATAAAATACATCAAATTTTTACAACATTTTGTGGGTGGCAGAGAGGTCGTAGAGAAAAATCCTGGTGCCATTATATAACGAGAATTCAAATTTGCACCCTCATTGTCTTAAATTACATAATAATGATACACGGTAACAAATAGGCTCAAATTAAGTACTTGACCTTGTTCTTTCATTAAGGCGAGTTTAAGGAACTCTTATTGTCATAAACATTAAATTAGGGATAAGCAGGATGCCTAACGAACGTACAGACAGCTGCAGCTATATCTTCAGTAAATTATACTTAACGATTGATCATGGAAGATTATAACACAATGGATCACAAGTTTTGTACACAAACGTGATACCGTTGCAAAAAAATGTTTTTATGCCGAAACACGGGTACCGTAATATTGAAGTTCAGATTTCATTGTTTTTGAATATTTTAATACTAATCTTGGGTATGTTTTTTTATTTATCCCAGGGATGTTGTATTAATTTGGCTGAGAAAAAGAACATTATAATTCGGATATTTTCTAAATTACTAGTTCTTGTCTTTTATAGCAATATGAAATTCAGAGTTCTTTCAATTTAACTAAGAGAATTAGTTCCATTTTATTGCTCTGTATAAAGTGTATATTATAGTAGGCAGTATACAGACTAGTTTATAAACTAGTGCAAAAAGTGGAAAAAAATATTATCGGTACTTAACGTACTTTTTATAACTATTCCTATTACAATGCCAATGTTATAAAACTACATCTATTCCTTTCTTATAGTTTTCTGCCCACTGCCCAGTGCCCAACACCCAACGATCAGGTTGTTATTTGATCACACTTAACTTGGCCAAAATACCAACCAGAAACATTTAGCAATTTACACAACACTGTATTTGAAAAACTATTATTGAAAAAAAAAAACAATCTCTCGAAAATACATCTTGATCGCAGTGACGGACAATCTCACCTTCAGAGGAAAAAAAATGAATTCTTTGGGTTCCATCATAGTCAGACAGGGGAACATAATGCCGATCGCTTGTAATCAATAGAGAAAAGGAGGATGTGAAAACTGTGTGATTGCATGAAAGGGGGCGCGTCACTGGACCGTGCTCGATTGCGTAATATTTCATGGGGTTGCCACGGCAACGTTTGTCGTCGTGGTAGACAATCCATCCATCAAACTGGTCCGCCATATTTACATGGGACTGAAAATCGGCTGAGACGCATGACTGTCCCGACGAGAAATCTCTTACATTGAATTTAATTGGATTCTCTTGAACAGCTTCTATTAATTACTTGAGAATTTACTTCCGAATTTACTTCCGAAATCTGCACTGAAAAATGCTGATTTCCAACAAAAGCAAACCCGTCAGGTTCTTTGAGAACAAATAACATAAATGTTTGGTACTTTTGGATTATGGGCTGTGGCGCAAGCTGTTCTACAGTGAGAACATTTCAGGTTCGAAACCTTCGCCTGTGTAAGGACCAGATTACGAGCTTTTTTTTTCTAACTTATTCTGCAAATTCAGATTGACGGAATTAGAAAGAAATCGTACTTCACTTACGTGAGAGACGAACGTTGTTTAAGCAGTGGAGCAATTTTAAGCAAAATAATTTATTGTCTTATATTATTATTTTTTAACTTTCGTCCATTTCTGGCTATCGAGCAGCTCTTGTAACCTAGTTCAATATTTGGCGAGGGTGAAAAGGGGCACGTTTTCTACTACAAATTAGACCATTATTCTTTCTTCTTCGCATCCCAGAAAGCACGTATAGATGGAACTATTCTTTTTTCATTCAAATCTGCGGAAGGGAAATGATAGAGGACAAGAAAAATGTGCAAAAATGCTTTGATTGACTAACAGAACAGAGAGAAAATGCATTCCCAACTCTCTCTCTCTATGAACGCACAGAGAAATAGAGGTATTTTCTTGATACAGCTGCCATGTCACGAAAAGCCCTTGCTGTATGAAAAGAAGGGACTCGGTGTTTATAGAGTTGAAAATGAAGAAATACTTTCTGTCAGTGGGGGTGAATGGGGTTTCTTTGATCGTTTTCTGGTGGCTCTTGGACTCCGCGAGCAATAATAACTTTTTTTTTAAAGAAGAAAGTTAAACGTACTGGAAAAAGAATCTGCGAGAGATAATTGAATAACAAGTAAAAGCACAAAAAATTGTGTAATGCAGTTTCGGGTACTTAACTTTTTAAGGCTCCATGGTTTGTTCTAATGTCGCTCCAGCGAACACGGTACCACAATAAAGCCTTCTTTTATTTTATTTATGCTGTAATAAACACATAAAGAGTAAAATAATTACTTCTGTTGTTCTAGCCAGTTCGACACCACGTCCACGCGGGTTCATTTCCCATTTCCATCAAACCTTTAAAGTAAAGAGGAATCCGTTATGAAAATCGCTTATAAAATGGTAAATTTTATTACCAATAAAAATACGAAGATACCAAATAAAAATGAAAGGGTTCACTGACCCTCCTAGCCGAAGCTGTGGATGCAAAAATAATGCGAAAAAAAAAGACGGATTCAAACCGGTGCCTAACAAGCAAAATGTTAGTTGTCAGTGTGAATTTTCTCCCTCCTCCGTCTGAGAGAGAATTGTGTCTGTCTGTCCATATCGGGGTCAATCACCCATTAAAATTCTCCCTGTTTGACTTTATCATAATTCCTAGCATTAACTTGCCAGTTTTGCCAAAGCATCGCAAAATACGAGATATCTATTATTAGTTTGTTCGATTTTCATCATGGCACACAGTATTGTAGAGTGTACCCCGTAATATAAAAACCTTCCTTTCATATGATAATATCCATTAAAAATACCAGAGCCTAATTATCATATCATATTTCATTTTTTATTATTATTATTGTTTATGATCTCCGAACAGGATCCTCATTTTAGCCATTCGAGGCAATATTTGAGATGTTCTTCATTCACAAAACTCGAGGGGTTATTATTTAATAAATGCCTATTACGTCGTTTATGATAATAAGTTAATAACGTCAAATGCGACTAAAACGAAAGCGGCACCAAGGAAACTAATTAAAAAAAGTTCTAGAAAACAATATCAAAAACGTTTAAATAACTAATTGATATTTTCCAAGATACATTTCTTTGCATTTAGTTTAGTTATTGGTTCAGAAAATAAAATCTGAAATTATATTTAGTGATTAGCTGATTACTGATTACTGCATTGAATTAGAAAATATTTAAAAATTCATTTTAAAATTCTTATATTACAGTACGATCATGTATCCAAATAATTATGATTTCAGACACGAACTGACGCTTCTAGTCGACTACACGTCTACGTAGTATTTGTCAAGATACACTAGACTTCCACATTTTTTTTCCGCAGAATTAACTTTGTTTCTCATTAAGGCTGCGTACACGCCGAAATAGTTTTTGAAGATAGAGTGTAAATTTTGTTCACGTGACACGTCTAGACCAATCG
>JAQFYH010001033.1:0-10482 GCA_034694405.1 Scolopendrellopsis subnuda
TCGCAGATGAACAGTTGAACACAGTTGAACACAGTTAAACACAGTTGAACAGTTGAATCCTTTGCCGGGATTTGTTTGTTAGGAAGTATAATATATTTTTAATCTCTCATTTTCTCTCTCGAGAGAGTTTGAACAGAAGTTGAAAGCGTAATCAATTAGTATACGTGTATTTACTTCTCGAGTTGAAAAAAAAGGTGATACTTTATGTCGGAGTGGTCTACATCCTGGCGATACGGACGAATATACAGAGCGACGTAAAGCTTTTAAATCTAATCAATATCCTCAGGAACAGAATCAGTTTTCAAAGTTACCGACTTGTTGAATTGTTTGTGAATTTCGTCGCCTTGAATATTAGGAATTATTGACGATCGTAGGAAATCGTCCCGGCGCGTTGAAGAGTCTGTAACTTTTCCTGCCCAGATATATTCGCAATAACTGCAGTAGTTTGCTACTAAAATGTATACTGTACACATTGTAGTCATTCTTTGCATAACATAATTTTTTTATTTACACATTTTCTTCTGTTGTCTGGAGCAGCAGTCCCAAACAGCAGGGTTTTCCAACAGGACCGATACATCTTCCGCCGTCGAAACCCACTTGTTCTGATGGTAATGCTTCTACGAATGTTAGTAAGTAAACAAACCATTGGATGCATAACATGACAAATATGAATGGGTAAAGATATTTTTCAACACCAGGTATCTTCATCCCATTCTCTCATCAGTGGCGGTTGCGGTTGAAGCATCAGTGGCCGTGGCGGTTGAAGCATCAGTGACGGTCGTATATTCATCAGGGGATCATATCAGTTCGGCTAAAACACTTTGTCTAAATTCAGTTAGATACTGGAGTATGTCGTCCACTGTTGGATGTCTGCAACTTGTACATAATCAGCCATCCTCTGTCTATCAATATGGTGAAAATGCAACCAAAAATTAATGTGAATTTTATTCATTCATCCAAATTTATAGGAAGTGAGATAGGATTGAGATACTTTAACTAGATTAAACCCATGTATTTTTTCACAATATTAAGTGCACTCATATAGAACAAACACGATCATTACTTACCGTTTTTCATTTTGGTAGACAACTCACAAATTCATTATGGAATTCATGGTACATGATTTACTTTTTATTCAATCCTTAGTTTTCTGTGTTGGTTTCCAAAACATCTTAACTAATGTAGAGATTGGTGTCCGTTAAAAGATAATTATGTTTCCTGATGACGTCAGTAAGAGTCAATAAAGAGTGATGGTAGGTAGTGATGATCGGGAAAACATTTTAACACAAAAAATGATTGTGACCACTGAACGAACAAAGTTCACGATTGTTAATCAAAATTTTCTATATCTATTATTGATCTCAAACTCCAAAATAAATCGATGGAGCAATCAACTTTATTAAAGGCCTGAACACACGAGAGATTTTTCTTAACAATTTTTCAAACACTTTTGTGTCCACGATTTTTAAAGTCATGCACAAGCAAGAGTGCTTTTTTTTTCCTGGAAACATTGAGTATCGATGCTATACTGTATTATCTAATATATTTAAATACGACAACATCGCTACCGTAGAATGATTTTCTCTCGTAGAAAATGTCCCTGATCAATGTTTTCCAACACTAGAATTTTAACACTTCGGACAAAGGAAGGAAAATTAATTGAAATACGATAAAATAATGTCCTTAAAAGTTGAATATAATCCTTTATGTTATCCAAAATGTCCGTTATGTTATCCAAAAATCCATAAAAAATTTTTTAAGTTCGGGACTAATGATATATTCATTTTTATTTCGGACACTTTCCTAATTTCGTGTTGCAAAATTTGAAGCTTGAAGTTGTTGTAGTTTCAGTTGAAAAACGCCTGGTTTTTTTTTTTTATTTTCGTAAATATTTGCAAGTTTTTTAATTCGATCAGCTGTTTTTACAGACACTTGCAGTTTGTAGTTGGTGTGCAAGTTAGAGGGTAGAATATTTATGATGGTTACTGAATATAACTGTTGGCGAGAAACGAGGAGCGCGATCAGTACAAGTTCACGATGAAGGAGATGGAGAGTCGACTGGAGACCGAGAGGAGACCTTTTTTTTTTTACCGATTGTTCGGATCTTTTCATCTCCGAGCTGATTCCAGGGATGGAACCGCATGTTTGGCCACTCTCCATCCATCCTGCCAGTATCCTTCTGTCATCATTCGTGTTCCAAGAGGTCTCGGCGTAATGTCTTTTATTGTGGCAGCGACATCTATCACACAGGCAGGCGACTTAATCATCGCTTTGTCGATCGACTGGCAACGAAGAACTAGCCAGGAACGCTCCAAATCGCTCATCTTCGAACTTATATTTCGGAACGTAATAAGGGATGACACAGCCGGTTGTAGGTATTGTTCCGCCGCCGTCGCCAAGAATTTTCCGTCTGATGATGCGAATGTCTTTCCGAATTTCTTCTTTGCTTAACATTGCTCCGTGCATCTTTCGAACGTGTTTCTCCATTTCGGTCTTCCCAATTTTCCTCTCTTTCCGCAAAAGATGCAGGCCAGCTCCGACTAGGGAGGCGTAAGAGAAACAAAAAATGGAAAATGAGATCACCGAGATCAGGAAGCAGTTGGTTCACAAGGCCCAGAAGATGCCCGAGATGCCCACTCCGGTGCCCAAGGAAAATGCGAAGCCTCTGACCGTTCCGGAAACGCCGGGCTGTTTCTATCGCCACCCGACCAGAAGATTCAGACGAGCGTCGTCTGAATTCCGGACGAACTCAAAGAGGACGAAGAATACAAGGGCTAAAGCAGAAGATCTTCGCGCGCTTACACACACGCACGCATTTTTTCGCTTTTATATTAATTTATTTTTTCATACAAATCATTAATTTATTTTTATTTTTTACATGCGTTACAATAATAGAATGATAATTTTGGAATATTAAGTTTGCATAAACTCCTTTGCATCTTTCAGAGGATCAACGACGCAGAATATAATCTTGGTAAAACACTAATGCTATCTTATCACTCAAAAAGTTTTAGTAAGTTGTTTCTATACAGACGTTCATGATATACAGTATACACGCATCAATCATAATTTCGTCACCATCGTCGCTGAAACTCGCAACTGTTCCATTGAACCTTTTCCATGAAGCGTCTCGAAGAAGCTCCGATCTGTTGAACTACCATGGTCTTTCATAAAAAATGGAGGAAAAAATGGAGGCGGGGATATTATGTCCAACCCTTAATAGACAATATGGGTTATTTCTATTACCAGATGCCCTCGCTTCCGACTCAGTCAGTGTTACTGTCAAAAAATGGTAAACGCCGGGATACAATCTCTTTTCATGTCGAGTAGTCGAGATAAAAATAATATTACTGGTAACTGCTGCTTCTTTCTTTGAAAAACAATAAAAGGGAAATATTGCTGACCGTTGTTCTGAATGTTGTTCGGGAAAAAGAAAATCATAAAATTGAAATTTTATTCACGCCGTTGGTTCCTTTGCCCATGGCTTTTTAAATCTAATTATGACAATTAGAACGTGACATACCGAATTATTTTGTTGTTCTTTATTAAAATTAAATAAAAACGAACTTGAGAAAACAGTACACGCAGTATAGAGAGAAGGCTAGGCTATACAGTTAAAAGAATTTTAAAAGTTTCTCTTACCACGCCTGCCTAATACGCTCCTGGAGCATACATGCGGTAAGAGGCACATACGTGGAGAGAATAAAAAAAAGGACTGCATGATAAACAGGTTAGGAACTACCGCTCGAAGATGGGGAAACGTGAGTTATGGCTCCCATCAGTGCATTTGCGCCATCATCTGCAAAGCCAATCGTTAGATTTGTAAGGAGTCCAACAGCACAAAATCTCGTCAAACAGGTCTTTGATGATTGTCGCAGTATCAACTGTCAAAAATGCGTCTGTAACCTGCAATCCATCTTTAAACAAGCAAACACGGGATCCGGTCGAACGTTCTGTATCTCATATTCATGCTTTCATTCTTGCTTGATATGTTGCTCGCAACTGCAAAAGACTGCTAACATTGACATTTTGTTTTAACCTTTTTGTTTTTAATACATTTGAAATTACGTCGCGGTTTGGTTGCAGAACTCTAGGATATAAGTTATTGCCTTCTCCTTGTCTGCGAAGACCCTCTCTCCCTTTATCAAAAATGTGGAGGCATTCCTCTGCAACTAGTTAAAAAAAATTTGAATATGGACACAGTCACTGATATTTTGATGTGTATTGGAATGATAGCCGGTATAACTTTTACAATTTCAACAGTGGGAATATCAAATTAGAAAGTATTTAAGATTGCAGGTAGGTTACTGCTCAAAGTATACGACTGTAGGTCTCAATCTATTCTAGAGTATTTTATTATTATAACTTATTTGATCAATGATTCATATCAAATAAACTTATATATACTTCCATCTCAATCCAACAATGAAGTAACTAGCTGAAACATCTACGTTTCCTTCCTTCTGCTTCGAAACTTTTCCCGTTATCTTTGTTAGTACACCATAGGAATTTTGGAAAGTTTTCCAGTTGTGTCACTGTTAGCGAAAAAGTTGTGTAATAGCAATCTGGTCCTTTCGATAGGTCCAAAATAATACAACACAAGTAAACGTATATGCATGGATTTCACTTGTCGTCGAGCAGGACACGTTTCATGTCGTTGAAGAAATAAAGACGACAGTCGTCGAAAAGGTCGTGAAGCTTTTTCGCAATATACTTTATATATCCGCTGTTTATTACGTAAGATCTGGTGTTTATTATTATCCGATGGTGGAAAGATACGAAAGTTCTGGAGAATCGTAAGGGCGACCGGTGTACTTCGTAGTACACCGTCTGCACTTCTGCCTCTGCTTTGGTGAGACCTCGTACTTTCCACGGGAAGAAAGCATGAATTACAGGATCCAAATCGTCGAGTTTGACCTGCACGAAACTGCGTCCATCGGTCACGATGTCGTACGGTATGTCCGCTCCAAAATCCATATCAGAGTCTTGCTCGGTCACGGCCGGTTCCTCGGACAACGCGTCGTCATTTTCGCTTTATTCCACGCCATAAATTTCATCTCCCTCCTTCCTTTCTTCTTGTCGAATTTCGGGCAAAATGGGTCCAACATGTTCGGTGGTCTCCTTCTCCGAAAGAGCACGGCGACGGGATAGCTCCTCCCTGTTGAAAAGTTTCTTATTTAACGAGAATACATTTTCTATGGTCTGACGTTGGAGATAATTCTCCTCGATTTTCTATTGGACATACACCTTCTCTATGGTGTTTTCGATGTTCTTAGATGGACGCGAAATATACTAGAACCTTAGCTCATATGAAACACTCCCATCAAAATTTTTCGCAGTTACTACCCTTATAAGACATCAGCTGAGCAGTTTTGTTTGTGTATTTATTTTGCGAGTCCACTTTTTGTACATTGGAAACTCCTCACTCCGTGAGATTTGCTTACGTGGTTATTTCGCTTCCCAGATGCATCAAACCTTCTCTCGCAAAATATCAATCAGGTCAATGGATATGTCAAGTGATTAAGCATACTCCCTTTATCTCTACATGACGGTAAAACAACATCTACATTTAAACGGGTGTATGTTCCAGCCGTGGAAGTTTATATAGTTCACGTGATTGAGAGCTTGCCGCATTTTGTGAAGACCGGAAAGGCAAACCTAGACCAGTTCTTCAGTTTTACCGGCATTTGGTATTGACCGTGGACAGCGAAATAGCGTGACGTGAGCTGAATTTCGATACCATTTGCCAACACGGTTGGAAAAACGGTTGGCAACACGTTGGCATGTTTATTGAACAAAAAGACAACATCAAATACAAAGTACGTTTGTATGGCTGGTGTAACTTAACCAAAGTATGCAATGCAAAATTTTACAAAATAATTACAACAAATGTTGAAATTGAGTATAATACATAAGTTGAAATATAAGTTGAAAAAACACGATTAAAGTATAAAGGAAATCAAAATTTCTGTACAAATAAGACGGGCTACAAAAAAATCCCAGTAATATTATTACAATAATTTTGTTAACGGTGACAGTAAGTTCTTTTGAGTAATAATTTGAAGGTTCTGGGGCTTCGTCATGGACGAGGGTTCTACAAATTGAGCTAAACATACGAGGGGTTTTTCATAAGTTCGCTGAGTCGAATCGAAGGATGCAAGCTAGAATTTTTTCAGTTATATTTTCTGAAAGTACATACATTTAACATTTCTAAACATAGTCACCGTCGATTTCGACGCATTTTTGAAGGCGGTGTATCCATCTGTCAAAGCACTCCTCGAAATCGTGCTTTTCAAGCTTGCCGAGTTGCTCATTCACCGCGAAAACCAGGTCCTCCCGGGTGTAGAAACGTTTTCCGCGAAGCGGTTCCTTCACCTTCGAGAAGAGCAAGAAATTTCACGGCGCCAGGTCGGGTGAGTAAGGCGGACTCTCGATTTGTTTGATCCCGGACGCTCTGATGAAGAGAATGGTGTTGTTAGCCGTATGCGCCGACGCGTTGTCATGATGCAGGAAGTGCCTTCGAAGCTCAGTGTCAGGGCGACCTTTCAGCAGGTTTTTGAAAACTACAGGTAGACAGCTTTCAGTATACCACTTCGAAGTAACAGTCTTCCGTTCCTCAAGAGGACACGAGTCCACAATGCCGTTCCGAGAAAAGAAAACAGCGAACATCGTTTTTCCCACAGACCTCTCCCACTTAGCTTTAACCGGTGGCGCCGCTCCTTTCTCAGACCAGACCTTGGTCTGTACTTTGGTTAACGGGTCGAAATAGTAGAACCAGGCTTCGTCACCTGTTACGATATTCCGGAAATTCGCGGAAGTTCCATTCTTGAAGTCTTTGATGAACCGTCGGGCGAATTCCACACGGGTGCGCTTCTGATCTGCGGTCAGTAAACGAGGTACCCATCTGGCAGACTTGGTAGTGTATCCGAGGTGGTCGTGCAAAATTCTCCAAATTGACGTGGCATCAATCCCAAGACTCTCCTGAAGCTTTTCCAACGTCGCACGAGGATCTTCTTCTACAGCTTTCTTGACGGCAGCAACGTTCGATTCGTCGGTGGATCTCCGGGGACGTCCTTCACGCGGGTCGTCATGGACGCTGAAATGGCCAGTTCGAAATCGCCGGTACCACTTAGACACCATCTCCAGAGACGGGGCTTCATTCCCCAGCACAGTTTTCATTTCATCGAAACAAGATTTCGGCTTTAAACCGCGGCGAAAATTGTATAACATAAGGTTCTCAATTGCTCTTTTTCAAATGTTACAAATTTTTCCTGCCTACCCTCATTTAATTTCCGTTTTCTTTTCTCCATATTTTTCAACGAAATTGCCGATTTTTTTCTGACATATTCGAATGTGTAGGAAACAGAAAAAAATATGTTTAGGTTGCCATGGCTACCGCGTCCACGCGACTCAGCGAACTTATGAAACGCCCTTCGTAAGTAAACATTAAAATACTAAACATATGAGCGAAGCGAGCATGTTCGAGGAAAATCGTATTTTCTACGAACATGATCGCTTCGCTCACATGTTTAGTAGCGAAGCGAGTTATTTTCCTTGTACAACATTAAATATAACCTGCAGATATGACTGCTATCGTTTCTCGTTTTCTATTTCTATTATCGAGGAATAAAATGAGCTCATGTTACGTTTGTATTTTGCATACACGACATTATTTCAAAATTATCGTTCCTATGAATTTCCTAGCTAACAGGAGACACCTATTTTTTTTCTATGAACCTATTGTAAGCTAAATTCAAATCACGAGACTTGGTTTTTTTTTTTTTTACTTTGTAAATTTCTTTGAATAAAACTTCGAACGTGAAATTTTTTGGGGTTGTTACAAACGTAGCTAAAACCGCAAAAAAGAAAATCAGTTACCAATGACAACCATCGATTTTGAGGCAATCCAATACCCGCTGCTCCTTAATTAAAAAGGGCAAGTTTCAAAAGCAGCGATAGTAATGGAAATTTTTATTAGTTTTTATCGATCACAGCGAAACTAAAACTTTTTTCGTCTCATCGTTCGTAACACAATTACCTAGAAAATATTTCAGGTGCCCAAAAAAAGCTGATTAATTGGTTTTAAAATGTACGGTATTAATTTATTTTTCCATAACAAGAACTTAATAAACCTGAAAAATTAGAATATTAAGCATTGCTTGACATACTCGAATAATAAAATGCGTTAGTATGACCTATTCTCCTCTGGCACTTCACTCCCTATTGTCTCTACGCTTTCCAAAAAGCATTAAAATTGTAGAAACGGCAATGGAATTGATGTAATGGTCACCAATGATGCGTAATTTTTCACTGTTCAATGACTTGGAAATTTGTTTTTTGTAGAACCATTGGTGAAGGCTATAAAACAAGTTTGGCCGAATGCGATTGCAACATATGGAACATGGAAGTTTGAGGTATCTGCGATTAAAGTTTACTGTAATTGCAAAGTTTGTAAAATACTGAGTACTATTAGCTCTACACGTATAAGTTAGAATTCTTAAGCGTATTATTAAGGAGTATTAAATATGTTGTAATATTCTTATAGTCTTAAACCATTATTCCCAGTCATTTTCAGGGATTGTACCTGTAGTGTTGAAAAGAAAATTAAAATGCATATTAAAATGGGACATTCATATTATATTTCGCCATAAGAAAGGGAAGGGATGGGATTTTGAGTATGATGATTTCACAGTATAAGTTATTATGATGGGGAGGAGGAGATTTCGCCTTTTTGAGTTTGTGAAAATTGCGGTGCAGTTTGTACTCATCTGATCTCTTGTAAGACATGTTTACGACTACTCTATATACTCATAACAATTTTTTATCTGTACTCTAGAGTCTTAGAGAGGTTTGGTTAAAAATACGTCTAATTCCATTGGCATTATTTTGTACTCATTTTGGGATATATAAACCGAGTTAGTAGTGACATAATAACGTCATTTCACGGGGATGGAACCGATGATTACGTCCTGAGGAAGTGGTAAAAGGGAGAGGTTCAAACCGCTTTAAAAATTGATGTACGGTACATGAATTATGAACCTACCCCTGCGAATTTTGGTACTCCATATACTATTTTAAAATAAGAGTGAATAATTTATCTGTCGCATCCACAAGTGATATATGTATCTCTCTCTCTCTCTCTCTCTCTGTTTACAGAATAATGCTTATTCGCTCCATATGAGTGCTAATCGAAAATATTCGAGGTCTCTGTCACAATGGAATACTTATTCCACGCAGATTTTGGTCAACACTTTCGTAGATGTGGCTTTCGATCGGCAGCCGTGGATCGTTTTCGTTCTAATGGAACCATTCAATATGGAAAGATTTCTTAGAAGTGTAGGCTAAATAAAATTTGGATATTATTGATATGATGCTCGTTGAAATTACAATTGACCCTTTACAGCAGGAACAAAATGGGTTCTGTAGTAGAGTTTTCCTATTACTAATAACTAGTACACTCAGGGAAAGAGCTATGTACCCACGCTCTCTATAATAGAGAACAATTATGTTCCTTTGCTGAAAAGGGTCAATTGTTTTATTGATATAAAAAGTAATAATTTCTTTTTTAATGTCAGATTTATACAGACAATTACTTATGCCGACTTTCTTTGTTCTACGTTTTTATAACAAGTGGAGTTGAATATCTCGCTCTCCATGAACTTTTTTCTTGGAGAAAACAGGAAATTCGAAACATGCAACTAGCACTGTACAAGCATTCTGTTGGGAAAAAAGTAAGGTTTAATTTTCCCTCTGTCCAGAATTAAAATGTCACATTTGACATTTTTGTCAAACCTTAAGAATATATTTTAAATATTTACAGTTTTTTGCACATAAATAATTGCATTACATCAGTATGCATCTCCTTTCGAAAGGTTGCAGGTTTTGGAACAGTTCTAGCGGGTGATACGGTGTGCCAAAAACTGTAATTTTTAGTTTATTTAGAAACAGCACCGTTGATCACTTTTTATTGAAATAGATCAATGAAAAATTGTCTTAGACCACTTCATAAGCTTCCTCCTTCGTTTAAAATACGCGAACACTTTTCTTTTATACTCCAACCAAACGAGTGGAGTTCGAAACGCAAGGCTGTACACGAAAATGTGGGCTGAATTTATTAGTGTCCCTTGTTTTGTTGGTTTAAACATGCACAAGCGTACGTTTTCTATGTAATGTGACATTTAATTCTGGACAAAAAAAATTATGAAATGTGACATTTATTTCTGGACAGAGGGAGTATTATATTAATATTTGCCCTCCCAACAGGTTCAAAGAACCTAGGGCGCAAAATTAAGGTGATATGGATGTGGATAAAAAAAATCACTGCATTTAATATTCAATAAGGAAGAGTGAAGGTGTAAAATTTAAGGTTAGAATTTTTAAAATGTAGCAACTTTTCGTGGAAATCGTATACGATAGGCCGAGGGGTGCCGCGACACGCGTTGGTATTTTAAACGCTGCGTAAAAACTAACGAATGAATTATT
>JAQFYH010001034.1:0-10481 GCA_034694405.1 Scolopendrellopsis subnuda
TTGGGGGGGGGGGGGGCCGGCCCCCCTAAATCCGCTACTGAGATTATGTACAAGTATTTTACGACTTGTGTTTTGCTGAAACCTTCAGTTTCAGTACGCAAGATGTTGAGCCCCAAAAAAAGTACCGATCAGTTTGTACTTTGTAACTACTCTCTATGGCTTCCAGTCGGTAAGATATGAATTATGAAGGGCAAATTACAAAGTAGTGCAATGAGCAGGGGAGCTTTAGTTCAATGACTGAGGTTTGATATAGACTGTGGATCGCGTAAATGAGATTGACTTTCTCACCTCGGGTCCTGCGGGTTGGCATTTCGGGAGCAGATAGCGCTCCGTCGCTGTCTTCGTGCGCGTCGAGGTGATACATGGATCTGACCAGAGGCTGGTGATTCCTCCTCTTCGGATGAGGAAGAGAATTGGTCTTATACTGCGAGAATCGGGCGTGTCGCTCCAGACTCCCGTGCCTGGCGAGCGACGCGCTCCGGGGAAGGGTGTGCACCTCCGTGTCGGAAGCATAGTCGAAGGCAGTGTGGGGTCTCCGCTGCTGCATGGCGCTCAACCGCTTTATCGTGTCCGCGTAGCGCCGCGAACGTTCCTGATACTGAACCTGCGCGTGGGCCTGCGCCAATTCTTGACGAGAGGGAGGACGGCGAACGGGAATCATCTCGTGCCGCGAGGACGGTCGCGACGGCGGTCGGTACGACGCGGCGATGGCGGCGGCGGCGGCCATCTCGTGTCGGGAAGGCGGACGTCGAACGCCGGCCAGCTCGTGACGCGACGGGGGACGCCAGGTGCGCTGCCACGTCGGTTCGTATTGCTCTCCGAGCATCTGCAGTCGATGGTCGCTCTCCGCGCGCAACAGGCGTCGTCCGGCCGGAAGACGCTCGTGTCGGGTGACGTGGAGGTTTCCGACCGAGTTGCTGGTCTGCAGACCGCGGCCCATGATCCCCGGCGGACCGCGGAACTGCCTTTCCGGGCGGAAGGTGTGGACCCGTTCCGCCATCGTCTCCAGGGTGCGCGGAAACGTCGGGTAGGACTGCAGCGGCTGCTCGGTGACCACGCCGCCGGCGTGGTGGTACATGGCCGGCGGCCACGGCGGCTCGCGCCGCAGGCGACCGGGAGGCTGAGAGTTGTAATACAAGTACTGCTCTTCCGGCAGATACGTCATGAGCGGCGGCATGTCCGCCGGATGCCGCGAGTTCATTCCGGTGATGACGTTGGCGTACTGCGGCATCATCATCCTCCTTCCGTCGTCGTCCTCCAGGCGGTCGTCCCGCAGATCCTGCTTCATGATGACCACCGGCGGCGGCTGCATCTCGGGACGCATCACGATCGGCGGCGGCGGCGGCTGTCCCGGCTTACGGGCACGAATGGTGAGCAAAAGGCGGCGAGGTATGGACATGACGATCACGACGTCGTCGAGGCTCATGTTGGTGATATCCACCATGTTGACGGCCATAATCTCGTCGCCGACGCGGAGACAGCCGCTGTTGTAAACCGGACTCTCGAGGGCGATCCTGGATATGAAGACGCCATCTTGTCGGTCCAGGCCGTTTCCTTCCCTGATGTAGAGTCCCAGCGTCTGTCCCGGCCGTTTGACGATCTCGACGAACTGTATCAGATGCTGATGATCGTGTTGGAGGAACCGACGCGCGGCTTCGGAGGCGATCTTTCCCAACGATCGGACGTCCAGGACTCGCGTCATCATCTCTCCCCGTCGTTCGACAGCTTCCAGGCAAGCGGCGGTGCTGGCGTCGTGGTCATTTTCGACCGCCTGGATCTGGTTAAATATCTCGGTTGTTATGCCGCTCACCTGTTTCAAAAAAAAAAATATTATTCAGTGCGTGTAGTAACGCAATGGTCAAAAGCTATCTCAAGTCCTCCGTCTGATGCTCAATTCATCCAAGAATGTTCAAACTCTTTGAAGGACTCGGAAAACTGGTTTCTTACGACTATCTCTTTGGTTATTTACGGACTTCTATTCTGTTTTGACGCTATATGTCTGACATGAGACACCTTTTGATACTATGCTAAGTAAAATTCAAAAAAATTCGAAACTTTTAATAATAAAATAACGATGGAGAATCCGTACCTTCCGAAAATCTCCCTGTATCACCATTTCCGGCGGTCCCATTTCGGGACCCCGGTACCGACTAGGTCCGGCGGCAGCGGAAGCTGCGGCGTGTCTTCGCGGATTCGTAACGTCAACCTCAACCTCGGCTGATTCCTGAAAGTATACACGTTATTATAAAATCAATTTTTACACTTGACGTAATTTCGCGATGCTCCCCCTGTTAGTTTAGGAGAAGACTCGTAGGAAACGCTGTGTAACGCCGGGCAATCGATCACAAACCTATAGTCCATGTACATAGAGCTCTGCACGTAACGTTGCTGGAGGGGGGGGGGGCCTTAGTCACATCGTAGTGTTGCTATAGGGACGGGGCCAAGAGACAATTACCTTCCTTGGCTTCAGGAAACGGCTCTCTGCTTCTTTCATACTAATTAAATATTTTCAACATTTAAACTTTCATATTACAAACGCGCAACGATGTTTTACATACAACTGTATGTAAAAGGAGCGCATTTATATTTCTATTTGTTGCGAAAAACATCGATTTCTGGAATCGATGAGTTCGTTAAACTTTGAATCAACGATTGTAAACAAAGAAAATTACGGTAGAAATAAAAGTGAATTACGATGTGAAGAATTGCTAGAAAATTTTGTAAACAAATTTAATTTTTAAGAGGTTTTTAGATAATTAATAAACTTTTCTTAAATTCAAACCGACGTAACTTATCAGATTACTGGATTTCGAGCATAACCTGAGCAATCTGGTTTGTCGGTTTGAATTTTTTGCGGAGACGTAACGCTAACGTAACGTAATAACGCATTCTGATCACACACACATTGGTTTTTGCAGTGAAAATCCGGTTTGCGCAATCTCAGAACGAGTCATTACGTTACGTTAGCGCTACGTTGAACCTGCTAAACTTCTCTAAAGACATTAATGCCACGTTATACTTATTATTTAATTTTCAAGTTCCAAAAATGGAGAGAAAGAATATCACAATTTCTTCACCAAGCATCAAAAAGCTTGTAATTCATGGAAACAAAATGTCTGTGATCTTGATCAATATCGTGTAATAGAAAGTTCTGTTCTGAAGAATTCAATTTCGCTGAAAATTCTACAAGTGATGAAATTGTTGAAAATGATAACCGCAAAAATGTGTCACAACTCGACCTAACCAATTTTTGTTTTTTAATATTGTTGGCGAAGTCTGATTTATAAAAGAAAAATTAATTAATTTCGTCAAGAATCAAAACATTCTTGCCTTTCTTGGTTTCGTCAAGTAAATTTGTAAGTAACACTAACACTGCACTCAAATATCACTAGAAAATTTTCGCCGAAATTGAATTCACCAAATAAGTTTCTATTTTCGTAACATTCTGGCTCCGGGCAATAACCATATAAATACAACTGTTCATTCGATCATTCGTGATTTGAAAAGCGCATTCAAGAAACCGAGATACATTTTCTCTAATATTATTGACGGAATAGGGATGTTCTACATACATGAGTTATTCCATCTTTTACGCGATTTTCGCGCAACTATTTGTATTGTGAACATGATTTAGGTTTAGCTTTATTATCCACATAAGTGATACGCTGGAGAGCCGTCTGTGGGGCTTATAAAGTGAAGCCGCCGAAAAAATAAGATCAAAGCCCAAAAGTGTTGCTTAAAAAGTAAAATTGTTCCTCTGCTTTTTTTTGTTGTTTGGATTCACAAAGTAGTAACATTTTTGTTTTTGTTTAAATGTTTCGTGTAAACCCATTTCGCGAAGAGCGTTCTCTTCACGAATTCGAACCACGAAACTATAAATAATCCATAGATTCTTCATAACATCTGAACTACAGACAACAACATACGATGTACCCGCACATCCGCAAATGCAGTACTACAAGAATTCGACCAGCATGAGTGAACTCAATTTAAAACTGAGTCCTACATAATTATCCGCATTCTGGGGGAGGGGGTCTTAAACTGCCGCAATCGACATGAGCGTAATTAGAATTCCTTCTCAAAAGCAAAACAAAGCAATGAAGTTTTTCGACATGGTTAATGAGCGGTCGGGCTAACCACTGGGCCACTGCAGCTCGCGAACTCGGTCACTATTTTAGAAAACTTCGGTTTACATTTGGCAAAAATAAGAAAATAAAAGGAAGCCGCTATTATCTCGGTTTCAATTCAAAAATAAAATTCGCGCAGCACAACTGACTGAATGGAACATTTGCATAATAATAATATCGTCTGCTGATTTAACCATCAGCGCATAAATAATGGATGTTTCGCCAGCCGTCGCAAGATGTCAGCTTCCATCTCGACGTAGTGAGATGATTTCTAAATGGATACCACAAACACGAGGGAGGGGGTGCAACATCTACGATTTCGAAGGATGCATTAAAAGGTAGTCGAAAATTAAATGTCGGTAAGTATTATTTTTTCTCTCTCTCACGCTTGCGAGAAAATTACGTGAAGAATATTTGCAAGCCGGTTTGCATATTAATATTTCCGTCCGTTGTATTTTATTAACTACCTGCTTTGCATATTCAAAATTACAGCAATATTTCAAAATGGTATTATTAAGGGCCAACGCTAATTTGCGCGTGTTGAGACTAAAATCTTTTCCTGGCAAGCGTGATGCTAAAAATAATTTCTTTTTCGCAAATTTTTTGAAAGTCAATTTTAAATAGAGGTCGGCATCGAGATGTCAAGACTCAAGACAAAAATTTTGGGTTCTCGTTCTCGTTTCGACCGGAGTTTTTGTGATCTTTCATGATCTCGAAAAGTCGAAACGAGACGAAATTTTCTCGTCTCGATGCCGACCCCTAATTTTAAACGTTGCACGCGTTAAAGCGACGATCATCGCTCGTTGGACCCGCGATTACGTCCGCGTGAACAGCCTTATACTCACTTTTCGTTTTCCGCAGCATAGCATACTTGCGAGGAAGAGGGTTTTTGCCCTGGTTTGCAGTCTGCGGCCACGAGGGGCCACCATGGGTGCCTATGCGGCCGCCTCATCACACCAATAATCTGAAATGAGATAAACATATTTTGTTCATTATTCACATGTAGATTTTTCTCATAATTTCACACCGCAAACTAATAAACCATAAGTTCATAATAACCAACGAACGTAAAATTTGACGGCCGAATGGATTTATACGAAGACGAAGAACATCTACTCGTTCACCATGGATTAAAATAGCAGGACAGCTGACTGAATGTATATGGTCTATGACTCTATGTCATACTAAAATCATGGTTTATGTAAGTGACGGAAGCACCGAATTAGCAGCTATGGGCCTGGGTCCTGGCTTCCCCAATTTGAGTAGATTAGAGAGTTTTAGTAGCTTCGACGTAATGCTAACGTAACGTAATGACGCGTTCTGAGTTTGCGCATCTTGGATTTCACTGCAAAAACCAATGTGCGCATGCTCAGAACGTGTCGTTACATTACGTTTACGTTATGTTAGCGTTACGTCGAAGCTGCTAAAATACTTAACTAAATACGGAGTAGTGTGCATGGCCAATATTGCCTTTCTCAACGAAATGCAGCATAAAATTATCCCACATTTCCAAATAATTTTCTGAGAGTGACACGCTCCGAAGTTGCTGTTTTCTAGATCAAACGTTGTCCGAAAGAACCTGCTCCCCCTCTCCCCTAATTCTGAGAAATAAACTGTATTTGATGCTGGTTTCGATTGATCCAAGAGAAAATACAGAGTAGAAGAACCACGAACACACTGCCGTCTGGTATGTTACGTGAGCCCAAGCGGAATATAACTTTTTTTTTTATTGGACGTCGTACTGTTGAAAAGCTTTCGTTTTAAGGGAAATCTGTAGGAATTGACGTCACAATGCTGAAGAACAGGCAGAATGTTTTTTTTTCTCTGGCACAAACCAAAGTTTACTACGTATTCCACCTAGAAACTTGAGGTAAAAACGTTTTACCCCAAGTTTATAGGTGATGACTAACTCAGGGAAAACATGGGAAAACATCATTTTGCCTATTCTTCAGCATTGTGACGTCACATCCTACAGATTCCTCTTAATTAATATTAAGTGCGCTGTTTCTCGATGTTTAAAATTATGACTCATAAAAATAAATAACTATTAAGTTAAGTAAAAATTATCTACACCAACGGATAGGACTATCTGCCAAATCTAAATCTCAGTATTCTCAGAATTAAAAGTACGGTGATAATAATAATATTGCAGTATAAAAAACTCCATAAAAAGAGTCCGCGGGTGTCTGTCTCTCTTCTCAAACTTGGCATCACGCTATAATTGCATAAGAAGAGCCCGACTGTCTAACTACAGAGGAATATGACTGCATGGGATTATACAATGTAATAGGAATTTTCGCTTTTTCTGTTGGACTCACAAAACATCGCGCTTTTCACTCATTGCGGTTTCATGCGGCATTTTTTTTACAAGTCGTATATGCACACACACACACTGCGAAGTTGTATCTACATCGCGCTATTTTGACAGATAAAGTTAAATATTTCAATTTGTCATGTTTCATGTCATCTTCATGTCCGCGCTTATCATTCGCACATGTGCAATCCTCCTCCTGGGTCACCCCAAAACGGTTCCACTCATGAGGAGGTTATTCCCTCCAGAGAGGATCCACATTTTTCCGGGTTTCTTTAATGTGGACTATCGGAATCCTCCTACTCATAGTCAAGAAAATTAATTAAAAGATTTCCTTTAAGGTGGCTCAGTAGCTAGAAAACAGAGAAAAATATTAAAACACACAAATTATGAACTATGGCTAGTTTTGTTCAGCAAAGTTCTCTCTACAGTACAGTCTGTATATGCTCTGGGGCGTTCATTTCTTTTATTTATACATTTCGGAATAATTTTAAAAACGAAATTTTCGTTTACGGCGCTCATGCAGCGCTGTAAACGAAAATTTCGATTTAAAATATTATTTCGGAACTTAAATTTAAAAAGTAGACGTCCCAGAGCATAGAGAGAACGTTGATGAACAAAACTAGCTATAACTTATTTTAGGATGATATTACTTGTGATGTATTTCAATTTTTCTCCGTTTTCTAACTACTGAACCCCCTTAATGTCAAGAGAAAACACTGGAAAGTCACAACATTTTTCGCCCTCGGACTTGCCGGGAGTCAAACCGGAACCTCCAGATTGATGAGAGAACTTTCTCGACAACAGTTGTAGCACCAATATTTCCATTTTTTAATAAAATAGCCTAATGTAAGTTGTCAATGATAAAAAAAAAAAGATGTGGTGCGAAAATCTTAAATTTCTTTACCATATAGTTAGTAGTTACTATTAAAACATTCTTGTTTTGAAAGTGCATACAATTACAGCTATTCCTAATTTACTAATCACATGTTCTTTCTACCAAAGACTTGAAATACACCTAGACCTGAAAAAGACCTGAAATAGACCTCGTACATGCTGTATATTGTTCGCTTCCTTGGACTATAAACTTCCGATTTTCTGACTTTGTGGTCTTGGAAAAAAAAAACCGTGTTTTAAACTGTTTACGGATTTTGCCGATATACTGTATAATAATCGCCGTAGGAAGCGTCTTGGAAGACCGCGGGTTAATAATCTCTATATTCTGCAACAGCAGCTGATGTATTACGAAGACCGCGCGATCGGGAGAGAGGGAAAAAAATGCACGATAAAAATAATCTTTCTTTGTAACTATAGAGAAGGCTGTATATTATCAGAAACAAGTCTGAGGGCTTTATTTTGATCTATACACAGCAGCCCAGAAAGAAATGGCAATCGCGGATAAGAAGCGAGAACCCGCAGTATTTTATGGGATTTTGTGGTCTATTGCCAATAATGCTGTCTGCGATATTACTTCGTCTAATACACAGTAGATAATGCCCGTTGTGTATTGAATATTTTTCCCTCCTCCGTAAAGTGAATACAGGGTGAACAACCTATTAAAGTGCGATCACGATCAGAAATTAGACGTGTTCACAATATTTATCGTGAGTTTTATTCCATTTTCCTTGGACCTCGTGGCTACCAGAAAAGAAAAGACTCTTTCGACACCAATTTAAAAAAAAACTGTTTTCAATAAAGAAGAACTAACTATGAAAAAATCCAGTTGAGCAAAGAAAACATTCGAGTTAGTAAAGAAAACCAAGCTAAACGTTTGTGGAAAGTCGAAGCCTTGAGTTAAGGTCGGTTTTCACCGCGTTCTTGCGCTTTACCGCTCTGATTGATCGAACCCCGACCATTGCCGACGATTGACTGATTGGTCAAACGCAACGGAAGCTGCGAAACCTTTAGAACTGAATTTCTTCCCAGGCAGTCTCATTTGAGAGAATTTTTAATCCTAATTTCCACATTACCTAAAATCGGTGCCCGAATGAACCTGTCGGGAGAAAGTGGAATTTTCTGTAATGAATGGCTAAGGAGCTACTTCGTTCGTAACTAGTAACGACGTGCAGTCGGCCAGGTTTACACCCACGATCACCGGTCTCCAGGCAAGCAAGTTAACCACTACACCCCCGACTCCACAAGATCGTTCAACCAGCTACTATAAAAGAAGTTTTATTTTGAAATAATAATCATATAAAAAAATTCTCTAAATGCAGTCGAACAGACAGAAACTAATTATTCCCGTCTCTGCGTAGGCGATTATGACTTCATTTAAAGGGGACACAATGCATAACGAGACTGTTAACGCGTGTCATTGCGCTCGAAAAATCGCATTGTGATTGTTATTGTACGAGAACGTCGTATGATAATGGATGTAACAACGAAACAGTTAAATGCCCTGTGTGTAGCTTTGCGATGTTTGACTTCCGTCGTTCGATTATGGAAAAGTCCAGAATAATTTCCTGGTGCTGGAAAAGTCACTTTTCCGCGATTTTGACGTCGAACATTTCTGCAGCGTCAATTAAGGCGCAAATGTTATTTTATAATACAGTTATGTTCGATTTATAATAGCTGTACTTTTGCATAGGAATTAGGAAATCATTCCAATTTTTAGGAATAGCCGCAAATACGATTTACTCGAATGAACAGACACACGAGAGATTTTTAATCGCATTTTTGAAACACTTTCGTGTCGCACTTTCACGGGAAAAAAGCAGACGATCAAATAAATACTGTGGCGCAAAGGTCTCGCTGAAGAAGTGTAGAGTATGGCTGCTCTACACTAAAGTATGGTTGGGTAGAGCCACCATAACAAAATGTCGGCAATGTTCAATCAATCACTTGTACTTGATTTGCAAAAAGTGTGGACACATCAAAAGTGTTTCAAAAAATTGTGATGAAATATCTCCCGTGCGTATGCGCCTTTACACTGCAGGCAAAAAAAAATACATTTTATGAAGCAAGTAATTCTAAAACTAAATCGGCAATTTCAATTATTAAGTTATATTTTTGTATCGCAATTCGCATACTGGCTGCCGAAAACTATGCAACATTTGCACTCGGTTTGTTGAATTGACCAAACGTGTCACTCAATTTTAAAGGACGAGAAAATCCGAACCGATAAAGTTGAGTCGTTTTCCCGCTGAAAAAAGTACACTGCAGATGCGATGCTGTTTTCCAAACGCACGTTTTTCGAAGATAACAATTTTCATGACGAAAGAAATTACTTTTCCTATATAACAACTACTACGCAATAAGCATAGTTTCAATAACTGTCTTATTTGCAGTTTCGAGCAAAAAGAAAATAACAGTAAAACACAAAGGAGAATGAACTCTCAAAAAATTATATTCGTCAACCCACTCTCTTCCAACGCGATTTCCCAATCAATACACATCATCCCATACATATTGCAGTATAACTCATCAATTTTCTCTTTTCAATATTAGTATTTTTATATTCGTTATTCAATGCAGAATTTATTTTGGGAGTTTGAAGATTTATTTTATTTTTTTCTGGTGAGGGGGAGGAACGTTATTACATCGCCGTTTTATAAATTGTTGTCTGTGACCAGGTTGATTCTCTACGTGATATATTTTTTCGACGATCATTTTTTGTCTGCAACGTAAACACGATTTTTGATTGTAGATCGGGAAATTGAATTATTATTGCCTATTGAATCTTATTCAGCATACGAAGTGGAAATACAGAGCATATTTTAAACCGCAGCATGATACACTTTGTACTGTATATTGTAGTACTGTAGAATGTGTAGATCAAGATGGTGATGATAGTGTTATCTGGTGTTATCAATTATCATCGTCCATGGAGTCTCCTTCGAAGGCCATTCGTGGCTGAACGATAGCTCGTAAAAATTAAACTAAGTTTAAATTAAAATTAACTACCGGGTACAACGTATATTTCCTTTAGTGCTTCCCTTGTTCCTGTGTTTTTCTGTTCAGTATTTAATTAAATAATGAATAAAACAACTTTGCCTACAGACCAGTGTCGCCACCTATGACAGATGGCGACACTGGTCTGTAGG
>JAQFYH010001035.1:0-10479 GCA_034694405.1 Scolopendrellopsis subnuda
ATACAAATTTATTTGAAGGAATATCAACTAAACCTTTGGTGAAATCCTAGTTTGTCATCATATATTCTCTTTAACTTCTCGATTGGAAGAATTGAATATAAACAGTATAAACAACAACAATCAAACCTGATATAAGCTTGCTATGGTTGCTTACATGATACTAGGTAGTTGTACCGGATATAAACAATATTCTTTGTCATCTTTTAATTAAAATAATCAACTTTTATAACGATTCAAACTTTTATTGCCTACACCAACATTCTCTCGCTGACAATTTATCTTGTAAGAAGCCATATTTAATGAAATAAAATGCTATATCGTTGTTTAGTAATTACGTTGTTGTATTTTTGTGTTTTTCTGACTTTAATGAGATTTAGAGATGCTTTATTCGTTATTTAAACTTTTATAGAAATGGATTAATTTTCCGTTAAGATTAATTTTTATGTCAACAGGACCGTAACTATCCGGGGTGGGTGGACGAGACAGGGAGCAAAAAAAAGAGAGGTTCGGTTCCATTTCAGCTATACCGTCCCATTTCAGCAACCACTGAACACCACTGAGCCACCGCATTGCAACACTGAAAAGGGGTCATACGCGTGTTTGGCGTCTCTGGATCTTTCAGGTAGGCAATGCCCATGGTCCTCCCCTTGGATTGGGACTATTTTCTCCCCTTTTATTTAACCACCGATTTGTTATGGATGGTGGCTGAATGGGACGGTTTCTGAAATGGGACGGTGGCTGAAATGGGACGGTTGGTGAAATGGGACAGGGGCTGAAATGGAACAGGGGCTGAAATGGAACAGTGCTGTCTGAAATATAGTAAGTTTAGGGTCAGGTAGATGGGGGACCAAAATTGCATGGCCCCGCATTAAAATACTTCACAATTCGTTGTTATAGTACGGCGCTGCAGCATACATCAGATTATTAGTTATTGTTCCTCTAACTTTTACAGAAACCCCCGTAATAATAAGATTATAAATCCCAGTTTTCTCAGAAATAAACCTAAGGTATATGAAGTATACAACTCTAAAAGTAATTAAATACAAGTAATATGAAAAGTTAATTAGATTATTTAAAGTCGAATGAGAAAATATCAAAGCAGCGAGCGCGAGTTAAACCAACATCAAAAATACATTCCTTTAGAAGGAACCATGGAGTTTTATTACTCGTTAGTACAGAAGAATTCTTGGCAAAAGGAATGTTCTCGGAGGAATTACAGTGCATCAAATCGCGGAAAAGGAAAAATCATAAATGAAATCTGTATGGATTTTTAAGAGTTAGTCCGACATATTATTATATAATATCTGGAAGATGAACAGTTGCTTGCTCCAGTGAATATTATGCTCTCTAGGAAAGAGAGAGAGAGCAACCTCCTCGACTGAGGGAAAGAGATGATTACGGCCAATTCTATATATACAGAAGCCGCGAAGAAAATATTCTTTTCTCCAAGGAGATTTTGCTATTACATAACGCTGAATGCAGTATCTACTTCATATGTTGCTTGGGACTTTGTTGGAATAAAAGTACATCCAGACACACAACTTTGTGATCGAGGCAATATTGTGTCTGCAATTGGTGGAAGTCGATATTTTATCTTCGAAATCCAAATAGTTAATTGCATATTATGGAAGTAAGAATAGAAGTTAACTCTACAAGAATTCTGCACACGAAGTTCTTCTCAAACATTCGATCTGTACGTAATAGGCTATATAATGGCTGCAATTAAGATTTACATCCGTTTTAGCTCTTGCCTGCCTGTGTCTCTATGTGAAACAGGTAAGAATTCCGTGTTAAAACCAGATGCGAAGTCATAGTGAGGGTGTGTTGGGGTCTAAACCCGTCGGAAATA
This sequence comes from Scolopendrellopsis subnuda, assembly GCA_034694405.1. Lineage (NCBI taxonomy): Eukaryota > Metazoa > Arthropoda > Symphyla > Scolopendrellidae > Scolopendrellopsis > Scolopendrellopsis subnuda. The sequence goes on from JAQFYH010001035.1 coordinate 1,850, forward strand.
AGTTAAATAACACCCTTCACACATGAGAATTTGAGAAAGTAAAAATCGCCTCATAATTGAATTCTCTTGCATTCCAGAATATGAACTATAGTCATTTCTATGAAACGTGGGAGGAGGCCACATGAACCCATAATCCCATATATTACAGAATAGAGACATTACTAAGTTTATTATACGGTATGAGTATACAATTCTATTAAATTGAAACCTTATTTTTTTCAGATTGGAAGTATACTAACGTAGGCTATAGGCCTTTAAAATATAGAAATAAAAATTGATTTAATTACTTTATTTAGTACGGATTATTTAGTATTTACTTATACTCGCATTAACAATATTGTTACCTCGTATTTTATACAACTCAACACCATCGAATTTTGCATTCTATATACAGACTGCAAAATCGACCCAGTTTCAAAGAAGACTCTATCCCGTTTGCATCACCAAAAATACTTCGCTTGATGGTTGTATATAGGTAAACTCTTTCTATCGCATCTTATACACATGTAATAGTCGCAGAAGATGCAATCAGAGAACCCCACTGCTGCGTACTGTAAAGATCTTATAGTTATCGGAAACGGAGAGAAGAAAATCTAACTTCCGTTACTTTTCTTCTTCTATTACCCGTTTCTTTACATGTTTTCGAAGTTAGCAGAATTGTTCTGTCAGACGAGCTGTATCAGAATGATAGGCTCGTGCGCCCGTTCTTTGCCTCGTTCTTGCTTTGGGGCTGATGCAGCTTCTCTCAATGTGCGAAGCTTATTTTCGCAAAAAAGGGGAGTTACCGGAAAAGATTGTGCTGCGAATATAGTACAGTCGAAGGGTAATAGCACACTTTTCATCTAGACTGCATCCCCAGGTATATAAAAAGCCCGACTGTTTTATTCTCTTGCTGCATACATGGTGTTTTAAAAAGGGACTTAATTTTATTTTGCGACAAAGCGCATGCATCTGCACCTAAAAATTGGCGCGATCACTCGAGTAATGAGAAAATATGGGAAAATAGTCGGAGGGACTATTTTCCCATATTTTCTCCCTCCATATTTCCCTCCCCATATTTTCTCCATCCAATAAAAAACAATATTGCAGCAAATTTGAAACTACCGATTTCAGGGACATCATCATGCCAGCTGAAAGCATTCGAAATTCCACCTTGGGCATTTACATAGCCACGAGGGCATCTCAAACGACTGCGCACGTCTACTGCGCAACTCAGAACGTGTGCGCAGTCGTTTCAGATGCTCGTGGCAATGAAAATGTTTTTAGTCATGATGATGCCCAATGTTTCCATGAGCTTCCAGAACCTGGATTTACCATCCCCTTCACATGAAGGACTGAAGCACAGTTTTAAATTTACGGTATATACAGAACTTGAACTTATTACATATTAACAATACCAAGATAACAACCACACTTCATTTTATTCCTGTCCATACTTTGATTACTAATTCTTCGATAAATAAATAATAATACTATACTATTAGAACTAATATTTATTCTTTTGGAAAATTGTACTAAATATCTTGAAGTGCATTGAACTACAGCACGGGACCTAAACGTTTTGCAGATTGCGCAAGCATACGATTTACTTTTTTTTTTGACACCCCGTACATACAGTCGTATATTGGCAGAATGGTTTACCGAATAGACGCGAAGATTCTCTTTCAATTCTGTGAGAAATGTCTGAAAATTTTTTTCTTTCCTTTACAACCCTGCGATAAGACGTCTTTCCTCGATCTTTTTATCCATTTTGGGTTCAATGAGAAATTTTTATGCTACATTTTGCATATGCATCGACTCGTATTTATAAGGAAAAAATACGGAAGAGCGAGAGTTTGATATTAAATCCCATTCCTCTCAATGGGAAATGACAAGAAAATGCAAAAAAGGGGGAATTTGATATCGACCATTAAAATCCGTTTCGTCTCGTCTCATCATTTAAATGAAAATGGGATCAACGATCTTTTAATCCTTTTGGATGCAGCGAAATGCGATCAATGTAATACTGATCCGGGGACCAGCAGCCAAATAGCAGTGTTCTCCGTTCTGTATAAATATACAGCAATAATATTAGACGCATATCTTTCTGTGTATTTAGTTGTAATTCAATTACTGAACAGCTAACCCCCAATTTCACCAAAGCCACCGTGACGACCAAGTTAGTTAAACCGCGGTTAGCGAGCAGTCCAGCAAAAAATTATTTCCATTTTGCGTGCGCTGTTTCAAATTTGAAAAAAAAAATCCCATTGACGACGCGCGCGCGCGCTAACAAAAAGCTTGGTGAAACTGGCTGTTACTTGCACAATTGCCTTGTAGCTGTTCAACTGTTTTTTTTTTAAAAGTCATATCTTTAAAAAAAAAAAGCACTTTTCCTAAAACGGCGTTAAAAACACTCAGTGTAGTTTCAGCTTAACAAGGTGTAAGTTATCTAACAAGCATTTGAATAAATGGTAGATAATTTATTTAACACCAACTCGAAAATGAACTTTGAAATAACCTCCCAATTTTTATAATACTCTTTCAAATGTCAATGTTAATTTATGACAATTCGAGTAGTTTACATCAGAAGTGGTATGAAAATTCATGCCACCTCTGTTAGCTCATATGATAGGCTACAGATAAATACTTACATTAATAAATTAAGTTTACAGTGTACAGTGGGATAGTACCCCGTACGTATTACAACTTACTGTCCGTACGTTTTTACGAAGAATGAAATAAAAATCACTTTTATGATTTTCTGTTTATTTGAATTGAATTTTTAAAGTTTAAAAAAAATAGCACTGTTTGCCTATGAAATGACGTGATTTAAACATTAATTAACGATTAAGCTAGCATAATATAAAACTACTTTATCTATTGCTTTGGCAAGTTGAAATAATCTGAACAATTCCTTTTTTAGGATTATATCTAAGGCGTAATTTCTGTAAATCGTTCAAACTTATCTACAACATTAAATATTCAAGCAACGATCATTAGAAGAAACGAACGCTGATAAAATTCAAATTAGGCAGGTTTGATTAAGTTATAATTATATTGCGAACCAAACAATAAATAATTAAAGTATCTTAATGGGAATGCAATGGCCAAGGTAAAATAAAACCAAACTATTGCGCTGCGCCGTATAAGGTTTACTGCTATATTCGTGTAGCCAATTTTAGTTATGTTATATTATGTAAAAAAAGCAGAAGGATGTCGATTGGATTAGATCAAGTGCAGGTCATGCATTAAAACACAAGAAAATTAAGACTTTGAAATAAGCAAAAACCAAATCATACAAAAATTTAGAATAGCAACAGAAGTAACAGTGCTACTAATAGCAGTGTCGCGCAAACATTTTTTAAACGACTAATTTTAACATAAATATAAACAAAAAATACTCTAATTAAAATAAAAAAATACAGACCTTGTTTAACACTCATTAGCCCAGTGTAAAACGTTTATTTCTATTTGTGTAGGAAAACTTGACTAAAATAATAATAATAAGTGCATTATTCTAAAAAGCCATCACAAACAAACAAAAAATAATAATAATGGGATATTTGGAAGTTAAAAAAAAAAAATAAGATGCCTAAAAATGTTTAAAAAAATCCGTTGCAAAAAAATATAAGTTAAAGAATAAATAAATATCAAAAGTATGGATGCGTGATTCCACTATGTTTTAGGAGAATTATTTTTTAATGTTAATTAATAATTATTTTGGTCTTTTGGAATATTTTGCAAGATACAATATTGATTCTTGTAAAATATTCGAAAAATCAACGCTACCGTATCTTGGGAGCAACAACCATGAAAAAAAAAATTAATTGATTAATTTAAGACTGCCACAGTGATTCATATTCAATCATTTTTGATTGAATTTGAACCAAAAGCTGTTTAAACGATCTACATCTCTTTCTCCCAAGTTCAGAGGGCAGGAAATTCATGTAAACAGCGGAATCAAAATACCTAAAAACAATCGAAATGCCACCTTGGGTTTTCGGCTTGAGAACTTGCAATCGATGAATCTCAAACGACTGCGCAGTACGTGTGCGCATTCGCTTGAGATGCCTCGAATGCTACGAAGGTTCCCAAGGCGATATTTTACTGCCAAGACGGTATTTTGATTGGTTTTAGGTATTTTGCTTCCACGGTCTTCATGAATTTCCTGCCCCCTGAAGTTTCCTCATTAAAAATCCTGCGAATTTAATGTTCTAGAAGTGCTATAGTGGAAATGGGGAATATATTTGCGTGGTGGTTTATGCGTGTGTGTAATTTTCATGCCACATCTATATTAAAAAATAATTACGCTTTTTAAAATGTTTAAATCTCGTCACACAAAGGCTGAATAAGTGCTAAAAATAACGAAGAAACAGAATCGAATCGCGGAAGCGTCGGCCATTTTGAATCCCGCGCATACTCTCGTTACCAGTTAACTTAAGTTTTTTTCTATAAATATGATACTGTCGACGCATTCCCTGGGCTTGATAGTGTTAAGCAAGGTTCATCCATTAGAGATTTGGCTAATACAAGAAATGTAGAACTATTACTCTAGATACAGACCATCTGCAAATAAAAAACAAAAAAAGGAAACATAAATAAAAAGGAATAAAAAAAGAATGCGGAATATATGATGTATTAAGAGATTAGCAGAAAAAAACAAACAGTGCAGAGCATTAGTATCAACAGATTAATTAAAGATCAAGAAAAGATATAACACATAACTTCGACTGAAAAACAAAACGCAAGTTGGTTATGTATACGAGGGTGGATTCAAAAGTACTAAGCCTGACGGATGGGCAACGCGATGACATGAAAACAAAAGTTAGGAATTGATGTTTATGCATCAGCTGGAAAGGCAAAACATTATTTATTATTGCGTCAACTTTTATGGTAAAAATAATTGTTGTTTGAAAATCTTGGGGATGGAATACTATATAGACTGCTCTAAAATACAAAACTCTGTTCTTTTAAACTGCGGTCAGAGCAATAGCGGAGAAATAAATAAATATCAAGTAATTTTCGAGAAGAAAGAAGTCATTTGGTTTTGCTTTTCTCGTTTTGTGGCAGTTGCGTCTTCACTCAGGACAGTGGTCAGGAGAGAGGGAAACTATCTTTGTTCTGCGTCTTCCCAGCGGCGGCCGACACAATGGTATTGTTTGGCAGGCAAAGTTGATAGCACTGGCTTTATGCATTATCGCCATTGAAACACGTAGATTTTCACGACAAAAAACTTCAAATTACTCAAAACAACAAAATGGTTGATAATGCCTTTTGCCAAAAAACGGTAGCGTGCATGAGCTGGTGTTAGTATACTGAAATGTCTGGTTTGATTTGACAAAATACCGTAACATGTTATGTTTCTACAGATCTTCCAGCAGAGTGGACTCTTGAACGAACAGACTCTCAAATTGACTTCTCCCTATCATTTAACATTACGACAGCTACGACGCTCTAACAAATTCTTTGCACAATGTCGGCAAACTCTGGCTGGAAGATCTATAATCGAATGATACCACAATACATAAAAGTAGGAAGACGGCAAAACGCTGCGTGTCGTAATGCCGATAAGCCAACTTCCTTCTAATCAGGGAGCAAAACCAGTACTGTGGAATTTGTTTTATCATAAACTCTCAACTTATAAACAAAAAGTTCTAACTATTAGTCACCTCCCACAATCTATCATATATGCGCGAATCGAAATGTAGGGCTTACAGTCCCACAATATTAGTCCTTGTTATGATTGTATCACGTATGGCCAATGGTTCATTCTTGTTGTTTCCATAGTTTGAAACAGTTCCCCAGCAGAATTGATATTTGATTCATTCGTTACAAATAAAAAAGCAATCTTCGCCCTCCTGTGAATCGGTTTCCTAGAAATCATTATTCCAATATTCGTTTTTAGCGCTGACCACAACAACGATTAGCACGGAACATAATAGACAATAACAATTTTCTCAAATTAGCAATAGATCATTATATTACGTAGGAGTGCCATTCATCAGGGTTGTTAGTAGCCAGGTTGTATATTATTGAAACTTCTATAATGGCGATGTTATTATTAGTTTATTTGAACGAATATTACAGAACAATTTCTACTCTATTATTGTCCAATAAGCAATGAAATAATTGTGTTATAATTGATTAATTTCACGCTTAATCATATATAATTATTGTTCTCCGATTTAAATAGGATTTGAGAACTGCTTATATAAACCGTGAACAAAAACAACACTGTATAGTTAGGTACATGAAAGATGGAACGTCAAGTTCGCAGGTTACAATCCGGTTTTGGGTATTTTGGAATTGAACGTAAACTGTAAAATTGCATGCGAGGTAAATTGGGCATGAACTACATAATTTTATACCATATAGTTATTTGACAGGCACCTTGTATAAACGTACCTCCTTTTCTGGTCAAAAATTAAGGTAAAGACGTCGCGGTCATATTTTGTAGAACCCACAACACTGGTTTGTTTACTCTTACTCTGATAACATTATCAGATTAAAAGTAAACAAACCAATGTTATATGGGTCCTACAAAATATAACCGCGATGTTATAAATTTCTTGGATGGTAACGATGAAAAATGCTTTCTTGTAAAGCTTTTTTTGATGAATGGTGGACATATTCCAAACTCTTTTTGACTGATGGTCATTAAACTATTAAAAATCCAAGATAAAGTACAGTTTACAAAGATTAATCATATGAATATTATTTCCTAATGGCTATAAATGTACGTAACGCAGAACGTAACGTGCCTGCAACAGCTCAGCATTATGTTGGAAATGACCATATGTATTAACTGACGTCTATTGTTATTCTGACCGATAGATAAAAGGTCTCTCTCGTTGCCCAATAAACTAAGGTGTAACAAAGAATGAGAAAGAACAATGAGTGACTCATCCTGCATAAACCCTCCCACCCGAAAGTTATGTAGGTTCAGGACGTTTTTCTGTATTTTCAAAGATAAATTGAACGACTTGCGAAGTTGTAATGCTAAAGAATGGGAATTTGTATCAAGTTGAAATCGCTGCAGAGAAAGATCAATTCAATGTTTATGACGTTTTTGAACTTTGGATGGAACTATGGCAACACGGGAATGCTCACTCATTGGTTCAATTGTAAGGAGCTCTTTGAAGCGCCCTAGCTCAATTTCGGACGCCATTTTGGTTGCAAGACGAGGGAAATTCGAATTCCCTATTGAAGCAACGAGGTGCGACACACGCCGAAGAGACGTAATCTAGTCCATTTCTGCCTGTCGGGGACTAGATTACGACGCTTCGACGTGTGTCGCACCTCGTTGCTTCAATAGGGAATTCGAATTTCCCTCGTTTCTCTGCAACGAAAATGGCGTCGTGTGAGCATACCAGCCTTTGGAGCGCCCTAGATGGAACAATAACGTCATACAGAATCGGCTTATTACTTTGGAGGTGTAAAATAAAAAGAGCTCTGGATTTTTTTTTGCTATTGAGCTCAAAATAAGTGGACGTGAGATACCACAAAATACTGGGTTACAAGAAGATAACTTTAAAGAGTGTCTATGTGGGCACATACGACCTATCAGTTTCTTTGCAAAAAAAGTGTACTTTTTTCTATATCTTTACTTGGACTGATATCGTGAGTTTATCTACTAACCGCATCGTTCGAAAATCTATCTACTGTATGTAGTGGCAGTTACACTTGAAGAATAGCAACTTTAAAGCAAAAGAAAAAAAGACAAGACTTAAATAGCGATCTCGAAAACACGTCCTCAAAAGCGAGCTGTCATTTGACGCCTTTTCTCATCCTTTTGTGTAAAGTCGAATTTTTTTTATACCCAAAACATAAACGTCTTGTCCCTTTTAAAGGACAGTCTTCTCGATCAAAAGCAATCCTTGCTTTCAAAAATGGACCTACACGCGCCTTTATGCATCTGAAGATATAACAGTCACATCATACGAAGTAGATTATCTTCATTGAACTGTACACTATGTTTATGTCCGTCTACGCATTATCTCGATACAACGACAGGACTTTGCTATCGCCTCAAGTGATTTTTTTTTAAAGAAAGGCAAAAGCTGTACAGTTTGTATATACCTACTCTATGTCACTTGCCCCCTTATATTCCCCCCTCCTCCTCTCGGTTTACACTCTTCTATTTTTCTGAAAAAAACTTTTGAATGAAAAATCAGCGATAAGAAGAAGTGTGCAGTTTATTAAATCTGTTAGTGTTGCCAATTAGAAAATACTTATATAATATTTGGTATTTCAGGATTTGTAATAAATTACAAGTAACAACTTTCTAGAAAATACCGTACCAAAATATAGAGGAAGATGCTTATCAAGAGTAATTATACATTGTCTGAATGTTGTATAATCGCGTATATCATGATAACCGATTTTTAAACTTATGAGGAATCATAGTATTTGGTTTTCTCGCTCTTCATACTTTTTAAACTGTATAATAACTGGCTAGATGTAAATGCGAATATTTTTTTTTAACAAAAGTGCAATCTGGTTATTCCAAAATTACATCATTAACTTAATTATGTATAACAATATTCCATAAAAATGCAAATGCAGTATTTGCAAAATTATACCGAAGAGGAAAAATAAGCTTCCCATCAATAAGCTGTTAGTAAAATATTTGATATTTAATTTCTCTCGTA
>JAQFYH010001036.1:0-10478 GCA_034694405.1 Scolopendrellopsis subnuda
AATTTATCTAATTGTTAATTAATGTTTAATTGTTACTTTTAACCCATTACCAAATTTCTGGTGCATTGCGTTTATCAAAAACAAAATGTAAGTTGTGGCCGGTCTGGCTTGTGACAAACATTCTATGCACATGTTTCATAAGTAAGGGGCCATCCATAAAGGACGTCCGGGACTAGGGGGAGGGAGGGGGTTTGAAAAAATTGGACAAGGGGGAGGGAGGGGTTCAAGCATGAGTGGACGTCCGGTATAGCTTCTGAATGAAATGGAACAGTTCTGGAATTTACTCATACAGAGTACTATAAAAACAAAATATTATGACTCGACTATAGGTAATGGAATCTATGTGTCTGCAAAAAACTCTATATAAGATACGAGACTTTAAAAAACTTCTCCTTTTGTCCAAAATTTTCTTGCTTCCAAACAGATTTATTTTAAAATCTTAAAAAAATCGCTATAAAATATGCTAGTTAGTTAATCATGACTATACTTTTTACAAATAGTTACAGTCAATATAACAGAAATTCAATGTTTTCATTTGGGGGTTCGACGAACCCCCCTTGGATATGTGTGTGACAAAAATTACCTTGGATATCGTAGAGTTAAAACTGTAGAAATTTTTATCAATGACGAAAAAGAAACTGTTTTTCAAGCTTCGAACCATCCGCTTAGCAAAAATATTTCCACTTTTATAACAAGGAAGACTGGAGTTTTAGTTCCAGCCAAAATAATATATTCAAAATATCCATTTCCATCAGGCGCAGCTTGTTTTACTTACCTGATGAGCGTCAGTCCCAGGAGGTTTTAACTAATGTTTCTCCGCCGCCGAAACCATCCCAAACAGATTCCGCCGTCACGAACCAACCATTCGAGGAACCAATTGAACAACTCGACCACGAACTTATGCAGCTTCCATTTTACCTATGCGCATGGTTACGACGATATTGAATTCGTCAATAAAGTTCCTCGTCATTTTACGAGTGATTCGTGGAATAAGGCGAGCGTGCCAGCCATTCGGCCGCTGCCCCCCGCGGAGAGATGACACGACGTCTCTCGGCGGCGCGTGAGACGTATTTGTATTAAAACGTAATTTGATTGATGGAATTTACTGAAAGGGATTCGGACCACCCGATGCCCAAACAGCATCAGCCACCCAAAAGCATCGTCGCAGTGGTTGCGGTAGGTTAATGATCATATCCTTGCTTTTTTGCGGACGTATTATATCATTATGTACAGGGTGTCGCACAATATAACTGCATGTCTGCCATTGTTTGTTCAAATTTTCAAAATATCACAAATATTTACAACTGCCTCAACTGCGAAATAATTTACAGGCCAAAACATTAATTATTTACTTCCCAATTTACTCATTTTTTTAAACAATTTTTACAACTAACCCATTTCAACCGCAGTTGTATACAGAGGGAGTATTCGTGCCCCTTATCAAATCTTCCGGCCTAAATAGGAAAAGGTATCGTTCAATCAAAATTCAGCAATTTCCAGATGGTGCCCCCATGTTTTATTTTGAGGTATCTATGACACTGTTCATGGCCCGATATTATGATATGCATTCATTTATTTAAGGAGTATTTACAACAGACAGTGCAACAGAAATACGTTTGTACCACCCTGTATAGTCCTACCAAAACCACGTGTTTGAGGTTATATCTACATGGGAGTACATTACACAAAAACAATATCGACCAAGCCCAAAAAATGCGTCTCCCGCACCGTCCGCCGATTGTTGTGCGTCGGGGGCAGTGGCGGCGGCGGCGGCACACGCCGAGGGGTCATAATAGGAAAAACCATATCGAATACCATATAAGATTCTTATCGCGCCAGCAGCACTCCCTCGCCGAAAAAGAACATTAATCATAAATATCACGGAGAAACGTAATACCCGTGATGCGCGTGATTCAAATACCCGCTGCTGCGTCGCGTGAAATGATCTGTGTTTCGAATTAATATCTTCTTGATTCAAGATGGAGATTAAAGGAATTTCAATCCATTGTATAGAAGAAGATATTTCTATTAAAGCAGCTGAGATTGAAAGAAAGAAACTTTGTTGAAACAGGAATTTAATCAAGGTCGATTAAACGGGGAGAAATCTTGGCAAAAATCATTCAAAAAAACTTTGAAAAACAATATGCTTTCATTCGTAAAATTGGATTAAAATAAAAATGTTTCGAGTTTAAACTTCAAAGGCATAATTTATAGCTTGATAAAGATTTTAAATTTCTAAAACAGAATACGGTTCATTCGTCTGGATTTTCGAAGTAAGAAAACGAAATTGTTTTGCTGGTTAAAAGCGACAGAATGTCAAGTTTTTATTATAGCAATGTTGGAAAACATATCGGAAATTTTTGAAATAGTAAATATTTTAGATAAAAGAAGAATTTTTCTTGTTAAATGTTTTACATTCATCTTCATCTAACACATAACGGCGAAATGTTCCGATTCATAATCAATACACTCGATTCGTTCTATATAGAACGAATCGAGTTATCATACTGTATAGGGACGGGTGTTTTTTTTTCCTAATTTTCTTTACATTAAAACTTTTACGTGATGTTGGTTTGGTTTAAATAATAAAAAAACGAATGTCGCTGCGTGTATTATACTTATTTTGTATAATATACGTTAATAAAGACATTTTGTTGGAAGCCATTGAGTGACAATATGTTATTCAAAACGTATTTTAATCCCGTATTGATAAACCCAACGTTCTGCACCACTCGATACGGCCATTGTGGAGTGCTTATTTTGTTGAATATGGCGAACGAGTGGCAACTACATAGAACTTTCACTCTCGACACGACGGCGGGGATTTAGCTGAATAATATGTTGTTGCTACAACTCTATTATTCCATCCTTCAATGAAAAACTTGTTATAGCAAGAGGATTATGGAAGATCGCAGCGTATTAGTAACGGTATAATTGTACGGAGAACTGGGGTCTATAGCAGAAGTTGTTCTACGATATCTTCGACTCAGGAAGATGCGAAACTGTGCCTCTGAACTATATGGTAACCACAACCATGCGCTCGATAAATACCACTTATGTTCATCCCGTTCGATGTACCGAAGCCTAAATCTCGTACTGCGGTGGGTGCATCACTGGCCAGAATGACTCGACGCACATTTTCAGCAAATAATAATAATATTGTAAAAAAAAATCAGGCACTATAAGAGGGAAGAAAAACAATTTTAAGTAAATACGAAGCATAAACGACGACAAAGTTATTGAATTTGTTTCCTGAAAATAATAAACCATTTTTATTATAAGCTTTTTATATAAGTATAACACTACTCCGTATACAGAGCAAAAATGTTACCTATTTGGGATATTATGTGCTGCAGTGGTTGTCCATCAAATGGAAATAACAAAACAAAAAACTAAGACAGATAGAACAAGATGAAACAATGAGTGTCAAGTTTAAACCAACAGAGATATAAATGATGAAACTAAAAAATATTTTTGGAGATGCATCTGTCTCAAAAACAAACAGAAAGGAAAATGATTAATTACAGTTAGGTAAACACGTCGTCTAAACTGTAGCAAACGCGGGCAAAAGTCAAAACCAGGGAAGCCAAGAGAGAGGGGGGAGAGTTGAAGTCGATCGTCGCGGTGTAACCACCCCCAAACAGATGGCGAGTCCATTGGTATCGGGGAGTGATAATCCAACCACGCGAGAATATCATATTTTATCTATTCGTCGCAATCGACACGAGCGATATTTTCAGCAGAGTCCTATAAGTTACTTCTCCAATTATGGCCAGAAAAAAGATTATGTTTTGTCTCCAACCAGGACTCGAACACGCGACCTCGGCGAGCGGGTGCGTTACAATCCCCCGGAAACACTGCGACGCTATTTCGATACTCGCGGATAGGTTTAGGCATTTTTTATGAAAAAAAAAATAGCTGTTTTTATCAAGTTTTACTAAACGTTACGCATTCATCAAAAATCATCAATCACTCGCCAAGGCTCATTCTCAGTTGAATTTCTCGATAAGACTGTTGTTGCATATTTAACAGCGACTTCTTAATTCGAAAGCTGCTGAGAAACGATGGCATCATATCTGCGCTATCGCTTCTATCGATTTTCGGAAGAAAAAAATAATGCTAGTTTTGCACCAAACAAAACTAAACACACAGTTTGCTTTAGCGGACAATACCTTCCGCCCACAGCGCATAAGTGAGGCGGGGGGGGGGGGGAGTGAGACACGTGACCGCATTGAAATCTGGCACCAGTTAGCACGCGCGCGTTACGTACGGGCTCAAGTACCAGAAAATATGGAAAAATAATGTTGGGCTTTTCAATTCAACCCCCCTCGTCTCTCCCCCCTTCGATAAATCTTTTTTTGCCCCCGGGAAGGGAGAGAGAGAATTCGAACGAAAGTAGCAGCATATGGAGCAAATCCGGATTTACTCACAAAAGGCAACAACTCTATGAATTTACCGCGGTACAAATTAGTTCCCGGGACTGCGCTGGACACTGTCCAGCACCGCGCGGACATCTGAGATAGATCACGTCATGTCTCCATTGGCAACTAATTCATCAATATTTCTTTCTTTTTCTTTTTCTATTAATCTTCTTATTTATAGAAACAAACGATAAACCATGACGTTGTGACCGTCCAGAAGATGATTCCAAGCTTTTACTCTTTCCTGCAAAAATGTTGTTTATACAATGATATCAATTCCAAGGTTTGGCAATACGTGTCATTTGGAAGAAGTCTCCACATCAGGGGAATAGAAAAATAAATAATGCATTCTTCTTCATCTTATTTTATAGCAATAATATAACAAAAATTTCCCAAAAAAAAGGACAAAATGTATCAATAGTAGGCTACTGTGTAACCATACGTAACAAGGTAAAAACCTATCGCGAATTAAAATACCCGTGGAAAGTATTAATAAGGTCGCATGTTTTAAATGTTTTAAATGGCTGTTATACGAATTAAATTATAAATCAGCCCACGCTGTAAAATCGGCTACATGCGTCTGATTTTAAAGTTTTTAAAAAAATTCTTCAAAACTACGGAAATGTTTCTTCCATTTCCGCACGATTCAATTATAGCGACACATCCGAAAGTATACGTATATGATCCTTTTTTTTGAATATGCATTTTTTTTTCGCTGTATAATTGAATTTCCTGAAAGTTAGTCATGCAAAATGTATATCGTTTAAAACTTCGCCCGCAGAATTTATGTTTTATTTTACAAACTAAATCCATCAACAACTATTTTTAATGTGGTCGTTGGATTCCGTACACAACAGCAGATGTATACGGACGTAAGTCACGTCGCCTATTATATCGGAGGGACTTCCGTAGTAAATACCGGTAATGAAGATACAGTATTTGAGATGAATGATCGAAAGCTATAGTAAACAAATGAGATAATATTGACCTTATTTCCGAGACAGTTATCGGAATAAGTTCTAGTAAAATCTCACTCCGTTCAACAAAGCCGATTCTTTTCTCGAGGGTATATTGGCCGAAAAGGAGGGGAAAGTTATTTTTTCAAACGTTTTCATAATTAAATTTTGCTGAATTCATACCCACGAATATTATATGGGGTAAAAAATCGCTCCAACCGTATAAGCACAAATGAAAAATCGTGCGAGCGAACAAAAATCGATGAATTTCCGTTCAATTATTTCCCAAAATTAGCGAATTAAACGGTTCCTTTAATACTGTATTATATTCATATGCAATATTATTTTAAAAAAAAAACCATTAAAATGCACTGGTTTTGCATTTCAGCAGGAATTTATTCCAGCATTTTTTTTTTAATTTATCTTTTTCTACGTATAGGCATAATGTCCCTTTTTTCACCCTGTATTTTCCCATAATTGGAGTTAGTAACACCTTCTATAAAACAATCTCCAGATATAAAAACTTATAAACCAGGAAAAGTTATAGTAGAAAACTTATCCGCCTACTCGTATATCTGATGGTCTATTGCTGGTAACGAACTTTTGAGAACCAACAATTAACATTATTATATTATTTCTTTTAATTTGCGCAGCAATTCATACGGAAGAAGGAAACTATTGTTATATACTCCTATTCGCAAGAAAGTAAAAAAATTAAGTTCAGTTCACATAATATTCCGTCCCATCCCAAAAAAAAACCGTTTTTCCCCGTATAAGTTCCTGCACGTTGGGGTTTTTTTTCCCTCATTATAAAACTTGATGGTTTTTTGTTGCCAATTAATGGGTTCTTTGTTCTAATATCAGACTTTTTTTCTTTCTCGTTTTTATCAGTGACCATCAACCGCGCGTAAAATAATTTAGAGGTTGAAAAACGCGCGGACAGTCAATTCACACACAGCTGTTACGAGGTGGTATATTCACTTGACCATCATTTACTAAAAGGGGGCAATACCCATTACTGCATTTTGAATTAAGATTTTTTTATTTTTATTTTAAATGACTGGTTTGTCCGCTAATCGTTATTTCTGCGTTTTCAGTATCCTGTTTCACAGTTTTGCGGTTTCCATTCAGTCGTTGTGCATTTGATAAGCTATAATAATTCCCCCTAAAACCCCTTTTTTTGGGCATGGTAATAGCAATGAAAATGTTTTACATCGTGTAAAAGAGTGCTGGCAACGCAAAACATGTTTTTCCCTGCTGGTTTTGGCTCTTTGGAGCGAAATCATGTTTTCTTTTCTAACTCCGAACAATAATCGAAAAACACCATCTAATCAGCATGTGGTTTATTTGCTGATGTATCTTCAGTTTTGCGTTTTAATCGTTTTATTTAAGCAACGACGATATCAACATGCGTCCGATCCATTAACATCATCAACGGACGGACAGGTGATTTTAAATCGTTGATAAAATGTCCCATTTTCCACGACGCGGTCAATCAGACATCAAAGTGCGACCATCAAGTTTTATATGGCCGCAGCAGGTGCAGCTGGTGATCGAATTCAACTTGAACGCGAAGAAAGGAAACCCCGAGCATGATTTCAAATAATTCTCTATTTTGAGGTTCAAACGCTCCAAATGAATAGTCCAGAAAAAATTGAAGTTTTATCAAGAAAAGTCCCGGTATGACTCAAACTGGAGCTGATATATTGGGAGAGTTATAAGTTAACCATGTCGAGAGTTCAGACCCATTGCATGTTGTACCTGTTTATTGGTACATTGACATTGTCCGCGATTACTATTGTTTACATAATCAGCAGCAGTCCGTTATATGGATTCATTTCGTAGATTACTCCGTCAGCAGATAACTTTATCGCGTATGATCTCTAAAGGGTGTTTGAGAAAAAGTTAATTCGGAAAGTGTGAAACTTTTTTCTAACCCAGCAGCTATACTCCGTAATAATGTAAATATTCGTAAAAGTAAGATTACATTTAAATAAAATATAAAGCCGACAGTCAACCAGCTCGTGTCGTGAAAAGAAGTCGTAACGAATGAAATCATATTTGCTGGACAATAATAAAAACCCAAATCAAATAAACGGCATTTCGAATGGATCGCGCGCGAGTTTGCGGTTAAATTTCCAATGAAATAAAACACACAGCACGAGTGATTCTCTCCTCGATTCTTGGCTGATTGTCATTCCATCGACGCGACGTTAACGAAAGTGTCACGAGGTGTTTTATGTAAATAAATTATTTAATAGTAATAAATCAAGGGTTAAATTGAAAGTTGTTTCTAATACTGTTTCTGAATGTTAATCGACGATGCTGAATTTTAAAACACCTGCTTCGACCAGACGGTGAAACAAGATTCACTGCCAGTCGATCGACGAGAATCGCTATTTTTTTGTGGGTCTGAATAATAAAACGTTCATTTTGAACGATCGCGGCGCAATTTAAGACCGGAGTTTAAATCAATAGGAATTCCAGGTTGATTTTTCCCATGAATTAGGAGAAAGAAATAACATTCTCCACCTACTGATATTATTTTGCTGCTGGAACGAATAAATTACACTTTCACCAGATCGAAATCCATAACAGTTTATTTAATTCGAGTCGTGGGATCTTAAACGAACCGCATTTGACACGTAATAGGATATTTATTACCAGCACCGAAAATAAATACAATTATCCCGCGATACACACAAATTTGAATTGAATTACCTTATATAATATTTTTATTGGGTTTTCTTCCATATTAGCCGGGATACGGGGTTATGTTTCCCAGGGTGCTGGTTAAATCAAGTGATTTAAATCAATTGGTTTTTTTCTTAATTCATTTCAATCACGATTTAAATGAGAAAATGCAGAAAATGTGGGCTTTTTATTTAAGTGACTAAATATAAAAATTGCAAGTTGGCCACATAGGCCAAAAACATCGATTTAAATCATTTTAAAATGACTGATTTTTTTTTCCAACCCTGTTCCCACGTGATATTTCCCAAAACATGACTCGGAATTCATTCAACATAATTATTTCGGCTGAGAATTGAAATAAAATGCACGTCCCTGCTGGTCTTCAATCATAATCTACCAAAAAACATTTTTTTTTTCATAATAATGATAATCCCAGTTGTGTCATCGGTCCAAATGATTGGTTGTGTCTTTTTATAATTAAACTTTAACGAAATAACGAGCGAATATTTTTTGATAAATGTTTGTCACCAAAATCCGCCTTCTCTCAAACAATATCAATGTCAAAACGAGATGATTTGACGTTTAAAGAACAAAATAATGACGGACCCGAAGTAAATTATCATTGAATTACGACCGTGTTTTTATGTAAATAACATTCAATTTTTTAAAAAAGAGAATGTTTGATTTGGTCGGTCGCCACCTACGAAGAAATGCTCGTTAAAAGGGAGAAAATCAATTAAAATATCGTTCGGGGATTTAAAAAAATCAACCTCGTCGATACCGCACGATTTCGTGGGAATTATGACGCGCGCGCCGCCGTCGATCGACGCCGCGCCGTCAGATATAATAGAATCTCGGATCTTCCGAATGTCAGTCTTTGATTTTTCCAATGTGTTGACGCTTTTCGAGCTTCACTCGAATTAAATGAATAATAATAATTATTCAGACTGATTAGTGATTACAGCATGTAATTTAAAGGGCAATTTTAACTCGTTTTCATGTTATTTTTAATCCCTAGCCCAACACTGTTACCTATAGAAAACATTTTTGAAGCACTTACCTGTCACTTTTCGTTTATTCGCAATAAATAAAAATATGGTTGGCTCTGTTAGGCTTAACGCGCGCGGAGGTGACGTCACAATGAAGAAAGCCATAGCATGAAGTAAACGTTTACTCCAAGCCAACCTTATTTTTATTTATTGCGAATAAACAAAAAATGATAGGTAAGGGCTTCAAAAATGTTTTCTAGGTAATAGTAGGTGGACTAGGGATTAAAATAACACGAAAACAAGTTAAAACTGTCCTTTATAAAAACCTGTCGACTGTCGGAATTGTCGACTTGTTTGAAGAATGAAACAAAGCACGTGCTGTATAATAAAATAGCAATTAATAAATTATAATAAAATACTAATTTTGATGATTAAATACATTTCGGGGGAAAAAAAATTTTGTTTGATAGTAGAACTGCAAAATTCATCTCTTAGATCATGAATTATTCTTGTTATTCCATTGATGATTCCACTGGTTGATGCACCAAGTTGATTTTGTAGTATTTGACTGCTGCTCGAGTAAAATTTCACATCGCAATAATGTATATTTTGTTGTTTATAGCGATAACAGAAAAACCATGGGAAATTTTAAAAAATAAGTTCGTCGCACGTCTCTGGCACGAGAAAACGGTAGCAACAGATATCGTTAAAGAAATAAATGATGGTCGTCGTCACTTTAAGAGAAACTTGTCGAAATTTTGTGATAAGTTTCTGGTGGCGTAAAAAGTCACAAAATGACAATAACATTTTTTCGCTGCAGCGACTGCTGTCATCGCCGCGCAACAAGACAAATAGCCCAATTATATTTGTGAAACTGTTCGTCACGTATCAAGAAAAACTTTCGTGCAGAGATCAATAAAAAAAAGAGAGAAAAATCTGCGGTCGATGAAGAAACAAGATAAAGAAACTGATAAAAAAGGAAAAACATGAATGCGAAACCATATATTCGAGGAAAAACAACAAGTTTTAATTAATCGTCGTACGTAAATGGATCGAATTTCGATGGGATTTTAATTGTTTATTGTCATCAGGATGTGGGAAATCATATCTCATATCGCACCAATGATAATCAATTTATACAGAAAAAAAATCTTGAGTCGAAACTCAGCTTTTCTTTCAACCTTTTGGATCGTCGATTAAAATCATACGAATGCACGAGTTATAAGGTCGTTCAGTAGCTAGAAAACGGAAAAAATATTAAAATACGCAAGTTCTCGGCTAATTCTCGTCCTAAAATTATAAACTATGGCTAGTTTTGTTCAGTGACCTTCTCTCTATGCACTGGGACGCTTACTTTTTAAATTTAACTTTCGGAATAATTTTAAAATCGGAATTTTCGTTTACGGCGCTCATTGAGC
>JAQFYH010001037.1:0-10473 GCA_034694405.1 Scolopendrellopsis subnuda
CTCAACTTTCCGAATTTTTTTCTCGAACTTCCGCCAGGTGACATATAATTTTTTTTTCGATTTCATACTATTTGATAGCTTATCTTTGCATAAAAAAAGTTTCAGAGTAATGGTATTACTTTTAAATTTTCCCATAGCGTGTCAAAAGTCACAGAGATACGCCCTTAACACAACAAACGAAACAACAAGAGACTATATATAAATCACCTATTCCTTCGTATATTCCTTGAAACGTTCCTTGCATCGTGGCAGCGACGTTGGGATCGACGGACTTGCTCGCTCTCGTAGTTAACGCCGGCATCAACAGACCAAAACAGAATCCTTCGGTCAGTTCAACAGGCAAGATGTATTCCGGCGACGTTATGAAAGAGTACGCCAAAAATCGAACGCAATAAGTCACAAAAACCACGGTTACGCTGAACTGAGTTCCAATTGCTCGTAAAATTTGTCCCGAAAATATGAAAACGATGACTTCGCCACCAAATCCTTCGATGGCGAGCGCGTATCCCATCATCAACTTGGTCATGTTCAATTCTTGCATAAAAACGACGAGAAACGTCCAAGTTATTCCGGCAAAAATTCCCAAGAAGAAACAACCAACGACGAAGAGCAAGTTATCCGGTAAAATTAGAACGACCAAAACGTCTTTTAAAATGGTTTTGGAACGAGCGAACTTGACATCTCTGACAAAGAATAGCGCCATGCTGGAAAAGAAGTAGAACAGGGCCATTAGATAGAAACAGATGGACAAATCCTGCACTTTTTGTCCCGCGTTGATGGTGTCCACCAACAGTCCAACGACTATTGAAAATATTCCGTAGCCGATGCTGCTGAAGAGTCGAGTCAGACCGTATCGATCGTAGTTGTCCCCTAATAATTCGATCGTGATCGCGTCCGTTAAGCAGAGGGCGCTGCCTTCGACCGAGTAGCTGATGATCATAAAGACGAAGACGTAAGCCATTTGGGAAGGACTGACGGCACTTCCAGCGGACGAGCAGATCTCGGTTTCGCATTTCCATTTACAGTCTAGAGTGACGTTGTCGACGCAAGACAAATTAAACGTCGGTCTCCAGTTAATCTCGTTACAGCACTCGTCAACTGCGACGCTGGCATCCGCAGAAACGCTAAAAGCCGACGATTGCTTCGATTCGAGACAGTCCAGTTGACACGTGGCGTTTGTTGTTTTGTCGGTTTCTTCGGGATAAATGTTGCAAAAGTCGAAGAATAAACCCGAAGAATTACAGGATGGGGAAACTGAATGTGAAATGTCATTTTCCGGAGTGAATTTGATGGCGAAATAAGTGATTACGGTTAAGAAAAGTAAAATAATCGCGCAAAGTTTCACTTTCTGAAGGCGGTCTGCTAATGATCCGAATGCGGGCTTGCAGATCATAAGAGCAAAAGGCAGAACTGTGTACACGACTCCGATTTCCGTGTTCGATGCGCCGAGTTGCGTTAAGAAGATGACGAGATAAGGTTGGATCATCACTTCAGCTGAAAATAAACAGATGTAATTATAATTACGAGACATTAACATTACTCGTACAATGGGTTAAGGTGTAGGGTGCGCGTCTGTCGAATGCGACGACCAAGAAGCCAGCTGATATTTGTACTCGTATAATATACAAGCCACCAAAATGTGGCTTGTAATTTACCACGTTCCCTACAAAAATACGTTATGAGTTTGTATGTATACTCTGTATGAAGTACTCTATAACCAATTAACAATAGAGCTTTCTTATTCCGTGGTAGTTCTATTACGCATTAACGAACTGATTTGTATCACCGATAAAAATGTACATCTAGATTGTCTGTAAAATATTTACAGATTTTTGCTGGATATTTTTCGTGCCGACAAATCTGCACATTTCCTTATGTTTCGCAAAGCATTAAAATAAAAATAAAAAAGCATAATAAAATCCTGTTGATATTTTTAGCAGAGTTGCTATCAGATTCGGTGACATACCGTATTGTTCGGTACAGTACTTTGCATCATCATACGAGATATAAAAATCAATTCATTATTCTCAATTTATAAAGTTAAGTAGGGTCTACGATAATAAAAATAGACTTCTATTGATTAAAATTCCAATTATCAGTCCACATTATCAGTCCAATTATAAATAAAAAAGGAATAAAATACTGGATATTCAATTAAGAATCTTACCTGCGCTGTAGCAGAAGTAGTGAACTTTCATAGGTACCAATTCCCTATTTATTCGTAGAAAGTCACGTATTCGCCCCATGTTTTCTGGTTTAAATTGGTTTAACTCATGCTAGGTCGAACGCGCACGAGTGTCGTCCTGTATGCACATGCTGTATACCATTATAAGGTCACGGCCCTAAATATCACGTCATTTTTACAATCATAAGGAAATACTTCAAGAAAAGCGTTGATAAGACACGCGGTAAAAACACTAACGAGTAGATAATGGAAAAAGAAAGCGATTGATCTTTCACATTTAATAGGTTGAAACTTTATTTTGTTCCTTAATTACGACCTCGCAGATACCTTTATCTTTATGAGGAACCGTTCCGTGACTCCGAGGGAGGATTGGCGCATCGATGCACCAATCCTCCCCGGGAGTCACGAAACGATACCTAATCTTGGAGAGATCTCTGCTACAAGATATAGATGCAATACAAACGGGCATCGTATGAACCATAACAAAGCTTTATGCTGTACAATGTACTACAACCCGGCGTTTATGCCTCATCACGAGGAACAGCTTCCAGAGGTACAGATATCAGGTCTAAAGTAAAACCGATTTTACAGTCAAAACTCAAATCCTTTTCCCCTTTCTTGAAGGTGAATTTTTGCAACAGACTAGTAAGAATCAAGAAAGATTCGGCTTTTGCCAACTGCATGCCAATGCACATCCGCTTTCCTAAACAATAAAAGAATTCGGAATTATAAATTTGCCCAAAAACGAAAGAAAGAACAAAACAAGTAAATTATGCGTTTATACGTACAATGTATAAACGCACAGCGGCCCCGTAAAATTTTAATTATTAATTATTAATGTATGCATTACAAAAATGAAGAAAATAATTTTCCAGCAACTTCCGGTTTTATTGATCGACTTCCGATTTTAAATTTAACTTAAAAATACTAAAATTGTAACTAATTCGTAGTTTTTCAACTACTTCCGGTTTGGTTCATGCACTTCCGGTTTTGTTGTTTGACTTCCGGTTTTGTTGGGAACACTTCCAATTTATATGAAATGAATTGAAAACCGCAAGTCTCTAAGCAAGCATAGCCCTTCGCAAGCTATTCAAATTCATAGGAAAAATGGTTCAACTTCCGGTTTCGGGTTCAAGGGTTCATCCTAGAGGTCTGAAAATTTTGACGTGTTTTCCTACTTTTTGATAATGAACACGACGCAAAAAACCGCATGTCAGCGTTCAAATATGTTATGGGACCTGCCAGACGGACAAGACAAACGCGCCCACCCTACGGGGCCGCTAAGCGGCGCTAACTAGTGTTTCAAGAACATTTATCAGCTCATATTACTGTAAATTACTGTAAATTACTTGAACTGTGGCGCCATCTCTAGGTTTTCAAATGTCACAATTTTTTTTAAATCATTTTTTCTTACGGAGTATTTTTTTAACTGCATATGATATTGCGACTAAACACTTAGGAAAATATTTGGAGGCCTAAATTTTATATTAATGGCGTCGATTTCGTTTAAGGGGGCGCCAAATAATGATGGCTCCTTGGCGGCTGCCCATTTTTTGCCACGTCCTGAACCTTATACCCTGCTGGTCAACCGTCCCCTCGCCAGTCCCTTCGGAAGATGCGGTTTGAAAATGATATCGAAACTGATTCTGCAGATGAATTCCCAGATGGATCCTCGAAAAAAGGGCAGATGCGTGAGATCAAGAAAAATAAAATAAGAAGAAAAACTCACCTATTCCAAACGGAAGTAAATGGTCGGGTTTCATAATTTGTCCATTTTCATCGAGGTGGCGCTCGGGTCGAAAACTCATGGGATCAGGAAAGAGTGCTTCGTCGTGATGAACGGCCCATAAATTAGAAAGGACAACGCTGTTTTTGGGAATCCTATATTTCCCCAATTGCACGTCTTCTCTTGCTCTATATAAAAAAATTATCCAATCATTCAGAGTATCTATGTACGTGTAACGATCCAACTACACTAGTTCTTTGAATACCGTTTTCGTCGGAGATCGTGACATTTCCGGTTTCACATCCTCACCATTTTTATTCGTTTTCTTTTATTTTCGTTTTTATTTCTTATTTCAGTTTAATTTATTTATGTTTATTCTTCTGTTTTTCTGTGCCTTTTCGATTTTTACCACCTTTTTATTCTTGCCTTTCGCGCGTGACTCGATAGGCCTATTTTGATTTTTTTTTTACCGGACTAAATTTTTAATATTAAAATATAAATAATTTTAAAACAATCAGTTCCAGGTATTTATTACAATTTTCTTTCGTTAATTCTGCAGTTTACGTTCGTTAATTTTAGTTTATTGAAAATTTTCTACCACCGGAAGTGTGACCGGAAGTGGCAACACTTTCATCCGACGAAAATCGTGCTCGAAGAACCAGAGCAACAGTTGAGTCAAGAACATCCGACTGGGGCTCTGGCGTGCGAGAGTACTGTTGAGCGTAAGCGCTAACGTTTTACGCAAAAAAAAAAAGTCCACAGTTGGAGACAGGCGCTTTCGATGTGCAATGAAAAATTTTCCTTGCCAACACAATTGATTTCATCAATAAATTTCCGGTACGCAATCATGTCACACAGAATCCCAGATAAAATACGAATAACAATCTTCCCGGCAATCCCAGAGATAGATAAGTTACCTTGGAAAAAAATGGCTGGATAAAGTTGAATCAAAGTCTTTGCTACCGTTTGCTTCTTACGGAGAAGCAAATGAATCGCAGCGAAAACTAGGACATTTGTGACCACAAAACAAATCCAAATCTAAAACGAAAAATAACAAAGATCGTAGAGATAGGCCTAAAATATTTTCTCTAAGATAATGTCTTGTTGCCTTTCTTGTATCGATACGTTACTGATCGATGCTACCTTCGATACGGAAAAATTTTAACTTTATGGTGTCCGCGGCCTAAGATCAACTCGGTCGAAGCTATTCGTGTCAAACTTATTCCTGTAAGCAACTTAAGTTATACTGCATTTCAAATACTCCGTATAGCTAGATAAATAATAATAAAAGAGGTTTTAACGCAATATTGAATGTTACCGAACGTTGGAATGGCATCAAGATATTAATTGAAGGAGGAATCGTAATTGGGGCTCTTGAAAGAAGCGTCTCGGAGTCTTGAGAAATGACGTCGGTTATTTCGTTAAGCATCGATAACAAATAAAGAAAGGCTCCCGCATATGGTCCTGTTAGATCAACTGGCGTTTCATTCTATAATAAACAAATTAAAGGGCAATTTTAACTTGTTTTCATGTTATTTTTAATCCCTAGCCCACCTATTATTACCTAGAAAACATTTTCGAAGCCCGCTTACCTGTCATTTTTCGTTTATTTTTCGCAATAAATACAAATAAGGTTGACTGTTAGGCTTAACTGCACATGGAGCACGTCCTGGAGTAAACGTTTACTCCAGGCTATAGCTTTCTTCATTGTGACGTCACCTCCATGCGCGATAAGCCTAACAGAGTCAACCTTATTTTTATTTATTGCGAATAAACGAAAATGACAGGTAATGGTTTCGAAAACCTGACGTCCAGATATGACGTCATGTGAATTTCTTGTGAAACCTTGTGACCAGACTATGAAAAATTTCACAGCAAGAAAACGCAGCTAATGACATGTCTTTGGCTACCTCACGCAGAGTGGATGCTGAATTGCTGACGGTCGTATATGTATACCAAACTATCTCCGACATAAAAATGAAGTCAATAGCCTGCTTTTCGAAAGTGAAGGAACGTGTTATGCACCGAAGCCAAATTTAAAATAATAACGAATCATCTTTTTGCATGGGTCTGCCTCTTTTGAATGCTATACAAAAGTACATAGTACCTCGATACACAACCCGTGTGTATCTCATCGATAAAGAGAAACTTTTACCGTCCTCCCCTGGTATTGAATTTTCATATTTTGATAGTACGACTAAACCAAACATTGTGTACCACGGTATAAGTTAGCAGCTGTAGTGCCGACCATTAATTTTGTAGTCGAATAAGTTTGATAAATTGGCGAACGTATAATCGCACGTTATCGAATCAATTCAGTCGAATGAATATTTGTTAGAAAGGAAGCCCCAGGGAATAGACTGGAGAAAAGTTTTGTCAAATGGACACGTGCATTTATATACCCTGTACATTATTGTACGTGTACGAATACATAGAAATGCGTAGCAACCGTAGAAAGAAATCTTAGTCGTATCCGACAGACTTCACATATGAAAGTAGATCTTATGAACATTGAAAATTTGAAAGCACGTAAAAATACTTACACGCGTGATAAAAAATTGATGTTCAATGTTCATCATACAATTATTCAGCGAATTTTACGGAATACCTGCGAGATAGATAAAGATCTAATATTTTCAATTTTTCTACTATCCATTTACCGTCTGCATTCGATATAAGATGGCATCGCGACAGGCCCTTTTCCGTTGTTCTATAGTTCCCTCGTGATTCTAACCGTATGAATGTTCGAACTTTTCTTCGACTGTTGGCGAATAAAGCAGTATAATGTCGTTTTTGACCTGGTGAGCGACTGACTGTCGTGCAGATAAAACGATTTTTTTCTGATCTTTTCTTTGATCGCTGCATTTCGGATTCTTTGATTTAAAAAGGGATGGAAAAGGGGGGGGGGGGTCCTCTCTCTCTCTCGCAATTTTTTTAAAAAGTGGGTGTTGTGTTTTGAAAGGAATTTCATTGTTTCCATGACGCTGCTAAAGCGTTTGGAGATGTGCCCGACTCGTGACGAGTTTAACGCACTTCGTGGCACGTTTCTGTGCGACTGATAATCGATGATTTGCCGCAATCTCACTCGTTTTATTTTTGATGGACTTTCCGTCAAATATGGCCACGTGCAGCTGAGGTTCGAGATTTTGCTTCATGTCCGCAGTGTTGACGGAGCTCAAACGCCAGGGGGAGTTCGTCTTCACTTTCCAACACGTCGACACTTTATGCAGTGAATCTTATTTCGACAGGTCGATAAACTAGCGTGAAGTTTCATGGCTACGAATCAATACGTTGACAAACAAAATAGAAAATAAGCTATCTTTATAGACTTACACAACCATATTTCTTCAGTATTTAGCCTACTCGATTTAAATTAAGGCTTTATAACTTAGTCGTTATTGGGTATGGGTAGTGAATTTAAGGTTATTTTTCCGAATGTTGTTACCAAACATTTTCCGTGAGATTATGCTCTTGCTGTCGATCGTACTCTATTTAACTATTTAATTCACAGACACTCGCGAAAACAGATTCTTGTTGATTCGCCTTGTGCAAATACACACGGCCTAGATACAATAATTATTCTGTAGAGTCTATTGCTGTCAAAATTTTAAACGAAGTCGATAGCCACGTCCACTTGTCGCAAAATTGTCCATAATACTCTGTATACGGAGACCTCGTTCTGTAGATCCAAGTGAAAACAAGGTTTTCTGAACAAATTAATCTGAAGTAAAATGGTTGAATACTTTTATCATGACTTCCCACGGATGAAGTTTATTATGATAAATTGGGTTATAAAAATTATATAATTTATACTGATTTATGCTGGATATTTATGGAGCCAAGTGTTCCGTATTTAAATAATGTTTTGAATGATTTATATTTAACGCAGTATTTTTGAAATCTTTCGCGTCTGCGGTTGTGCATATCGTAAAATCCGTTCTGCCGAATTTAATGACGACATAAAAAGTTGGTTTATTCTCTGTCTTCTTCTGTTTCACTATGCACGTTATACAATGCTGACATTGAAAACTCCCGTATGAGTATTACGTAACTTTTATATGGATTGGTGCAGTATAGTCTTGCCTTCAATATACAGGGGATAATACAGCATAACAGGAAAATCGTGCTGAGCATGATAGTGAGTTAACCAAATCCAGATTATACCAGTATCTCCATTTGCAAATTTTAGTCTATATGTTCAATGAAAACAATCCTAAAGACCCATTTGAATTTGCAATAGGGCCAAACATGCATAAAAATCATGCAAATCCACGGATGAAGGAATAATTTGCCTGAAAATAAGCTACATAGTGTGTGGTATGAGTAAGAGAAGAAGAGTCCAAAAACTACAAAAATCGAATCGCAATATAAAATACTTCTGCTGTAAAGACGTATTTTGGGGACAAACATTATTTTATACGGTCGTTTTTTATTGTTGTTGGTAAAGGTAGTTTGTTTTTTCATGCGGTCCGATAAGGTTTTAAACCATTAATTTAAACCGGAATTTATTTATTGAAGACATTTATCGGATTCCTTTTGTTATTGCTCGTTCTGTAATTTCGAAGTTAATCTGTTTGGAAAGATCAAACTAATAAAAATCCTTCGCTTTGTTTCACGATTATTGGAATCACCTTTGATAAGAACCTGAATAATGGTCTCTATTCCCCTCGCAGGCACAGCCAGCATATGTTGCAAAAAGCATAAAATATAATATATATATATTTTTTAATTTTTGCGAAGAAAGAACTTGCAGCACGCGGATACGAAAATGAGACTATTACAATGTATAACCGACGATGGATGCGGTTATTACCTCTTGTATAATCTCCGAATATATATTACGTAAGCGGCTGTATTGTATAAATCTAAAGGATGTGCCATTCAGCTTCCTGGAAACTCGTCTATATAAATGCCTGAAAATTTAAACGCAACTTGCTGACCTTCCGAATTATATTTTTTACTGCTATAGTAAAAAGACTGGAATACCTTGAAACTTGTAAGTTAGACAGCAGTAGAATTTAGACAAAAAGATTTTAATGCTTGAAAATCAATATAGAAAATTTTTCAACGAATCGTCAAAAAATATATTTTGTATAGCTTTGATTTATTAGCCAAAACATGAATAAAATAATCATGGCCAAAATAATATTTACGTTATGCAAATTAGCAAAGTAAGTAAGGCAACTTAGAGCACATAGAAACTGTGGTTTTTTTTTTTGTCGCGTATAGTTTTGTTATTCATTCTTCTCGCAATTTGTTTTTGCGTCACCCTATACATGACTGAGCCTTTTTACGACCTGGTACAAAGAAAGACAAGAGATTTAGAAATGGGGGTGCTATCCATCCATTCACCCCCATCTCATCGATTTTTTTTATGCTTCTACTATGTCTCGTATTATATTATAATAATAACAAAATGTTTTACTTATATATACTCGTACAATCGGGCAACAAACCGGAGAGGAGCAATATTCAAATCTCCTAATTCTTGTATGTATTTTTGCAGATTGCCAGTACACGTGCCATCAGAGGTGCCGAGGTCTGGTGACGTTAGATTGCACGGTGCCAGCGTCACTGGATGTCAGTCCGGCCGAAGAAGCTGAACAGTTACTTCAAGTACAATGTGATGTAAGTGGCAAAACATTTTTTTCATCGAATTTATTATTATATTAATTCATTCTTTTGCTGAATGTCTGACTAATCCACGATTGTTTTCTTTGATGAATCTGCCCTCGAACGATTCAATTCTGTTACCGCTAAAAAAAATCTCAAGCGCGCTCCTGCAAGGTACCACATCCTGAACCCGAGTTTGAATCTCGTAATGTCTTTGCTAAATCAATCCTAATTTCCATCCGATTTGATACTCACTTCGTAAGTCTAGTTACCCATCAATATATTATGGAAGTTTGTAGCTCCAGCATTGGAGGACACTCTTCTCCCCGCGGGAACGAGTTATTCGGAGCAAGTTTCATTAATTATAAATGGCCATTGATCATCATACGGTGATTCAATTAATGATCACTGCTGATCATGATAGATTGCCAAATGAGCAGCTCTCGCAGCAGCGTGAAAATGGGTTAATGTATAGCAGTTCTTCTTATCGCGGAAAGTTCGAATCTCTTAACAAAATTTGACAAGCTGGAAGTTTTTCTCGAGTGACGCCAAAACTTCCAACCTGGAACTTTTATTGCCCTGTCGCATATTTCCTACCTCGTAACAAACTTTCCAATAATAGCGGACGTTCGGCCCCCCCCCCCCCCCCCACCCATGTTTGCTGTAAGAAAGAGAAATCATTATTCACCTAAAGGAGGTCAAATGAAAAGGTGGTTTGAGTCCATAAACCTTTACCGCGTGAATCCATAATACCGTTAGTTCTCTATATTTATTTTACGGAATTTCTGCTACCCAGTACGCTTTTACTGATTTCATTATACTATTTTAGCGTGTTGTTTGTACAATTTTAGTGCATTTTCATCCCATTTTGGCGTCTACCCCCCTCTAAGTCTTCCACCGCCCCCTCACTAAGCTTCCGCATATATAGCTTTGGTCAAAATAGTCGTAA